>MDJU01000128.1:0-66052 GCA_001721665.1 Trichoderma pleuroti
TGAAATGCACCGAATGACCTCCATTGGTCAGAGGAAGAGTGACTGCTCGAAGTGTAGTGTTGGGATGAGATCTGGCGGGTTTTGTTTGGGGGTTATACTCGGTACCCACAGTGCAAAACAAGTGCTGATGCGTCCATAGATAAGGGTAACCTGAATGTACTCGAGATGCGATGCGACGCGATGCGACGCGGTGCACGTGTTCAATGCCATCGATCAGCAGTGATGCCCTTTGAGATGAGTCCCTCGTACTGCAAGCAGCTCTGCGGTGGAGATGGTTGGAGGCAGAGGCCCGCTAAAACAAGTTCAGCCACGGACGTGTTCCGTGCTGTCTTTGGAAGTTGAGGGTACTGGAGCCGTGGCTACGACAGCTCACTTCATGTTGCTCTTGGGGGTGACACGAGCGTGGTTATCGACTTTGGTTCCTTTGGGCGTCGGCAAAATGCGATGGACTTGATACCACCAAAGGCGTCTTGTTCGGAGGACGGGTGAATGTACCGGCAGAATGCAGAGAAAAGTGTCGATGTGGCCGGATGGAATTGATGCAATGCCATTGATGGAACGCTCAGTTGATGAATGCCAATGGTACAGGTACTCGTAGTTGAGGTATTCCAACGCCGGAATCTCCATCCCGCTATTGACGCTATTGCCTTACGAGGCACCAGACATGTGCATCATCCAATCTCTCGCTTGGAGTGCTAACACTCCTTTGTACCTCCTGCGCCTCTACCAGTGCGCGTACCTAAGGTACCTGTAGGTTAGTAGGTAGTGCCAAGCGGCACTTCGTATTGGGTACTCCGGATACAGACACATGGACGCCTGCCAAACGGAACCGCGCATTCCCCAGCTGGGGCTTTCCAACAGACTCTGCGGCGTGGAAGCTCCTTCCATGCCAACCAGAAGTGGCAAGCACGGCAGGTGCAAGGTAGCAGTGCTTGCCGGTGGCTTACCATATGGGCAAAAGTACTCAAGTACAGACTGGACTTTTTACCGTCTTGGACCGATCTGGACTGGTCAGCATCGTTCTTGCTCTTCATAAGTGCGGTGCGTTGCTCTTTCCCGTCCCTCGCGCCCGAGCTTCCCATCCTTGGAGCCTTGCATTTTTGCCAGATTCCTTTTCTTTCCTTTCTTTATTCCCTGTCGCGCTCCGTGTGGTGATACGAGCGCCCGTCGTCGACTTCGTTTTTTGGGGCCGGTTTCATGCGCATTTGGATTTGCCCTTTTCTCAGCTCTGCGGATGGTTTTTGCCTGTTCTTTTTTCTTGGTCGAGTCGAAGCTGCATGATAATTCCTGATCGCCCATTCTTTTTTTTTTCCCTAGCCCGCGCCTTGTCTTGGCATTGGTGATCTTGACCGAAACCGCACACCCTGGTAGCTCTGCACGACAAAGGAAGTCGAGGAAAGGCGACAAACGGCCAGGCCCATTCCGAGCATTTCGCTGCGATTCTGGGCCGGATTGATCAAGGCGGACAATCACGCCGCTGCGGCTCATCTGGTCTCGATTTACACCGTCGCCGACCGACTTGTTGCGCCGTGTAACGATTGGCGGCACAGCTCCAGACGCTGCGCAACGGCTGCCAATCAATCTTGTCGACAACGGCCATCGCACGACATCTCCGCTTCCACCTTTTCTTGTGTTGACGGGACCGGGCGGGAACGCCAAGGGAACCGTCACCTCTGCCGAGCTGCACAAGGACTGCAATTGCCGGTGCCAAGCCCACCATGACCGTCCCCAGTGCCCACGGCGGCTTGCTGCCCATGATGGAGATGTTGCCCTCTGTCAAGTTCCAGATTCCCGTTTGGGCACACATCATGTAAGGAAGAATGCTCCTGTGCGGATGCGGTGACCAAGCGGAGCCGCAGATGTTGCGGCAATAGTACGAATGGGAGCGCTGACTTGCCGTGTAGAAATTGGATGTTCTTTTCCAACGTCACCATCATCTTCAACAAATGGCTTATAGACACTGCTGGATTCAGTAAGTATCCAATATCCACCACAGATGACACAGTCTGGTCTTTTTTTGGGATAAAAGAAGCTAACGGCCAATTATAGAATACCGTAAGTCGGACTCGCCGTGGTTTGCTTTCTGGAGAGGAGAAGAAAGAGGTTCTGTATTCGAGAGAGTCTTGTACTGACCTCTGATGATAGCCATTCTGCTTACTTGTTGGCACCTCATCTACGCCACCATTGCAACTCAGATCCTCGCTCGCACAACGACGCTCCTTGACTCCCGCCGCAACTTCCCCATCTCCGGCCGTCTCTACCTCCGCACCATTCTCCCCATCGGCCTCCTATACTCGGGTTCTCTCATCTGTTCCAATGTCGTGTACCTCTACCTCTCCGTCTCCTTTATTCAGATGCTCAAGGCAGCCTCTCCAGTTGCTGTGCTGTTTGCTTCGTGGTCCTGGGGCGTTGCCGAGCCGAACCTGTCCAAATTCGTCAACGTCTTGGTCATTGTTTTTGGCGTTGCCGTGTCTAGCTTTGGCGAAATTCAGTTTTCATGGGTTGGCTTCTTTTTCCAAATCGGGGGCACCTGCTTTGAAGCCGTTCGCGTGGTGATGATTCAAGTCATGCTCAGTGGCGAAGGGCTCAACATGGACCCCCTTGTCAGTCTCTACTACTACGCCCCTGTCTGCGCGGTTATGAACTTCCTCATCGCCCTCGTCAGTGAGATACCCAACTTCCAATGGGAACACGCCGCCCGTGCTGGCTTTGGAATGCTATTTCTCAACGCTTCCATCGCCTTTATTCTCAACGTTGCCAGCGTATTCTTGGTAAGCCAGCCCCTTTGCCCCCCCTCTGCATATACATGTGCAGAAGTTTAGCAATCACTCTGTGTTGAATGCTAACGGACTGTCCTCGTGCAGATTGGCAAAACCTCAGGTCTAGTCATGACCCTTACTGGCATCTTTAAAAGCATCCTGCTCGTGGTCGCTTCCGTTCTCATCTGGTCCACTCAAATCACCTTTCTCCAAACCGTGGGCTACACCATTGCTCTTGCTGGACTCACCTATTACTCTCTCGGCTACGACCAACTTGTCAACCTTGGAACGGCGACACTTGCTTGGACAAGCGACTTCTTTGCATCGAATGGCGGTACAATGAGGTCAAAAAGACTCATTGTAGTTGGGATATCTTCCTTTGTGGCCGTCATCGTGGTGCTCGAGTTGACCATGAGCGAAAGGGGGAGGAGGATGCTGGCCGGTCCTTCATGACATGGAAGGCATGGGCATGGAGGCTATGGAAGCCAATGATTGATATTTAATGATGTTGAAGATACAAGAGAAACGATTTTAGCATTTGCTACGAGATGAGTATATGATGGGCGTAGCAAACCACTAAAAAAAATAAGAATAATACCCCTTTTAATTCGAGCTTGACTTGCTCATCCAGACCGTGTGCATGTCAAGCGAGCCACGACTTCATTATTACTTTTTGGCTATCTTGCCAGTCTTTATGGAATTCTCTTTGCTAAGCTCAGGTTTAAAAAAAAAGTTCCCCCTTTCCCTCCATTATCCAGGGTATATAGTCTTTCTCTCCTTCATGAAAAAAGAAGCCAAGCAATAGTACCGTTTCCGTTGCTTCCAAACTGTAACAAGTAGTAAAAAACCTGCGCGTACACACATAACTAAGAAAAAAAAAAAAGGGGGGGGGAGAAACTATGGCATGCTAATGCTGTCCCATCTTCTCGAGGCCTCATCGGCTCCTGCTGCGACGGCGGCTCCGGCTTCGGTGTCTCTCTCGGTGGGGGGATAAGCTGCGGTCTCGTCTGGCCCGTCTGTCGCGCTCTCGATCTCGATCTCGATCTCGGTCGCGGTCTCGGCTGCGGTCTCTACGGTCCTTGTCCCGGTCCCGGTCCCGTTCCCTATCGCGGTCACGGTCTCTATCGCGGTCTCGTCGGTCCCGGTCTCGATCTCGATCTCTGTCTCTGTCTCTGTCTCGCTCGCGGTACCGGGTCCTATCCCGACTGTTGCTCCGCGATCTGCTCCTATGTCGATCGTCCCGGGCTCCAGGGGCATATCTGTCAACTGCTTGTCCATCACCCTTGTGCCGCGCGGCAAGTGTTCTCTCACCACTGTTCTTCTTGTCGTCCACGCCGGGGATGGGCAGGCCCTTCTCCCGGGCGTCCTTCTGAGCCGCCAGGTATGCCTTGGCCTCCTTCTCCCGCTTCTTGACTTCTTCGAGCTTCCACTCCTCGAGCTCGTCCTTGGAAGCTCCGTGCGGCACGGCGGATGATCCGGGTCGAGACCGCGAGCGGCTTCGTCGGTCGCTGGCGCGGTCTCTTTCCCGGTCCCGGTCCTTTCGGTCTCGATCCTTGTCTCTATCGCCGGATCGTTCACGGCTGCGGCGACGGGGCGAGCGCGCGTCCGATCTGCCGGGGTAGTACGAGTCTGCTGCGCCGCGACGACTCTCTCTTGACCGGCTGCGTTGTCGTCGAGCACGGGAACGGCTCCTATCGCGTCGATCAGTGCGTAGGCGAGAACCGCTGCGGCTTCTATCGCGTCGGTCGGTTCTTGCATGAGAGCGCGAAGGCTCCCTCCGGTCCCTACTGCGTTCCCTACTGCGATCTCGTCGTTCGGTCTTGATTCGGGAACAGCTCCTCTCTCGTCTGGCAGATCTAGCGCGTGACCGACTTCGAACCCGTCGCCGCGAGCTGCTTCTAGCAACAGATCGATCGCGTCTGAATCTCGAGCGACTTCGCTCACGTCTGTCGTCTCTTCGGCGCCGAGACCGACTCCTGTCTCTCCGCAGCTTCGAACGGCTTCTATCCCTTCTATCTCTAACCTTGGAACGACTACGTTCGCGCCTTGGCGAGTCTGAACGATGGTCACGGCGGCGCCGGTCATCCGTGTCTCGCGGGCGGCTTCGATCCCTATCCCTGTCGTGGTCTTTCTCGTGAGTTTGTGATGCGCTTCTGCTACAAGGGCGCTCGTCCTTTGCTCCCGACAGTTTTGGGTCGATGGATGATTTAGAGTCTCTCCTTTCGCTTGGTTTTCTAGACTCTGCGGTCTTGGAGGAGTCTCTTCGAATTGGGTTAATGGCCGAAGCTGGGCCGAATCTTCCTAGGAGGAGGGGCCAAGGTCGAATCAATCTCCATCTCGAGCTTTGTGCGTGTCGATTTGCTGCTTTCTCGCAACAGATCGGCCAAAGCCTCCTGTTCCAGTCGCTCGTGATCCTCCTTGGACATTTTCTCCTTCATCTCTTCAGACAGAACCACCTTCTCCTTGCGAGAGCCATCGCGATCGCGATCGCGGTCACGCTCACGCTCACGGTCGCGGCCCCTGTCTCTATCTCTGTCCCGATCCCGATCTCTATCTCTGTCGCGATCTCTGTCGCGATCGCGCTCCCTTTCTTCCTTCTCTCGCTTCTCTCGTTCCTTGTGCCGTTGCTCTCGCTCCAAGTCACGCTGTCGCTCTCTCTCTTCGCGCTCCTTCTCGCGCTTTCTTCGGCGCTCATCTCGTTCTTCTTGGCGTTTGAGTTCGGCCTTTTCACGCTCCTTTTCTTCCTGGCGGCGTTCTTCCTTGGCGATACGCCTCTTTTCCTCTTCAATAGCAGCTTCTTTCTGCTTCAGTTCCTCTCGTACTCTGTCACGTTCGGCTTGCTTGGCTGCGGTGTCGGCGGCATATTCCTCGTCCGTCTTGGCTCCTCGTTTTTGCTCCTCGTTGGCGATTTCCTCACCGATTTCGGCTCGCCTGGTCTCCCGAATACTCTGCTCGATTGCGCCGACGTCAATCAGTTCTCCAATGACTTCCTCGGCCTTGTGATACACTCCCGATCGCTCCAACGCGCCATCGATGAGAGCCGCGGCCTTTCTACGGTCCAACGTCAGGAGCTGATGGGGATTGCGCTCGACTTCTTGCTCGGCCACCTCCAGGATGGCCTTTGTAACCTGAGCCTCGTAGTCCTGATACCGAGAAAAGGAGAAATCAGCAATGCCCAGAAGAAAGAGAAAAAAAATCAAGCTTCAATTATTCTGCATACGCTGGCTGCAAACTTGTCCCAAACCTGCTTCCGTATCGAATCGTAAGCGCCTTCTTTTTTGAAGCTATGTGCCAGAGACTCGATCGCCGCTCGTGTTGCGGACGGCAGCGGCAGTTCGGAAGCCTTGAACTTGCGCGATGTCGCCTCTGCAGTCGATTTGCTCGCCATGTTTGTCTTCTCTGCAGACGTCGCCATTGTGCTGAATTTGCCTGCGCGTTGACGTGATGCGCGCGTCTCGTCTGGAGATGGGAGAGTCGCTCTGCTCGAATCAAGACATGCCGCTAAATCGAAAAGGCGAATCGCAGTGCCCAATCCAGCCTCGTAATGAAATCAAAATCGGAGGGCAAAACCTCGCTGGACACCGCCTATGCCATTTGCGCAAGGCAAGTTTTGTGTTGAAGGGCAGAAGTGGCAGTATCATCAGGTGAACGCCTGCTCACGTGACAGCAATCGTACGTCGGTATTCAAGGATTCAGAGCGCGGGAGCAAACGCATCATTCGATGGGCAAAGTGAGTGATTTTTGCTCCTTTTTTTGATGGCGATTTTGCCTTTTTTGATTGTGAAAACCTACACAATTGGTTGACTGTAATCTTGTTGTTGCATCGGGAATCTTATTATTGCTGAGCCAATGCCGGTTAACAACATGTACCCTGCATTGACTTTACTGAGGTGTTGATTGTATTTCGCTATCGAATCTGCCTCTGCAGCTCATGCTAGTGGCTTATACTCTGCAAAAACGTTACGAATATCCTGACTGTTACTATCAAGGCTATTTCTTTGTAGTTGATTCTCGATAACAGCTTAGAAAACAACCATGGCCAAGAATGAAACCTGTGATAGCCATGTACTTGTCATTGTAATATATTCATTTCATGCTATATCAACTACAGAGCAAAATCCTAAATCAACCAACTAGATACCACTCAATGCTCTGCTTTCTAATAAGAAAAAAAAGGACGGATAGTTTCAAGGCCATTCGTGCACGCATATGAATCAAGGCATAGTCGGGTGTTGTCGTTCCATCATAAAAGTCGTTGTAGCGGGGATTTTCTTCTTCCTTGTGCTGTCATCCACAGGAGACATGTACTGATATCTCTCCCTTCTTTTTCCCTTGCCCCCTTCGTTTCTCGCTGGTATACACGGTCCATTTTTGGGCCCTTCTCATTTCGTCTTCGTCTAAAACTCACCGTCGCCACCGTGTCCAACCATGTTGGCCATCCAAAGACCAACCAGTCCCCACCAGCCGATTCGCCATCCCCTCCAGAGACCCTCCATGCCCTGACCCTTCTTGTAGGTTGGTAAGAGGTTCTTGGTCTTGACCTTGCCTCGCTTGCTGATCACGGGCTTGGGTGGGATCTCCCGAGTGCCTTCTTCGGTAACAATGTGGTACATGGTGCCGAAAGTGCCATTGTATTTGCCAATGGGGACAATGGTCTCCAATGCTGGCTCGCCGTCATTGAGAGCCTCCAGGTACTCCGGTTCGGAAAGCACAGAGAGTTGACCTCGGCGCAGTACAGTCTCCAGGGGAAGCTTGATCAAAATTCCCACTGACGAGGCGAAAAACTTGGCAGCGGAGAATGTCATGGGCGCAATTTCGCTTGTGAGCAT
Organism: Trichoderma pleuroti; assembly: GCA_001721665.1. Taxonomy (NCBI): domain Eukaryota; kingdom Fungi; phylum Ascomycota; class Sordariomycetes; order Hypocreales; family Hypocreaceae; genus Trichoderma; species Trichoderma pleuroti. The sequence goes on from MDJU01000128.1 coordinate 7,589, forward strand.
AAACTTGGTCTTGAGCGCCAATGGAGTGGAGAGAGTGAAGATGGGATTGATGAGAGAGTGAAGAATGGTGGGAACGACAATGGTGGAAGGGCAGTAGTAAGATGGGAGAGCTCGAAGACTTGCAATGGTTCTTCGCTGTCCCTTGAAGGGGTTGGTGAGGATTAACCTGTGGCCATGTCAGTATGACGAGAGCAAGTAGTTGGTCTATGCAGCTGTATCACATACCTCGTGCGTACGAGATCTAGAGGCGCAAGGGCGAGGCTGGTTGTGACTGCAGCGGCGGCGGCCACGAACAAGGAAGCCCAGGGATATGGGGACGCAATGTCAACTAGACGCTCAATGTTGTCCTTGACACCCAGGTCTGGCACGTTAAACACGGCACTCAGGAAGCTTCTTGACCAATTCTCCAACAGAGACTGCAAGACGGTGTACAGAAAGGTTGCATTTGCTCCCTTCCACACTCCCCATGCGCCGTCCCTCTGCCATAGCTGCCCAATGACGTCAAGAATAGCATCAGACCGACGGAGATTCAAAAAGTGCTCCGGCACGACGGGCACCTTTTTCGGTGTCGTTGGGGACTGCAAAGGAGATTCCGCACGCCGGCTACCGGGTCGCTTCTCAGGCTGAGCCTGGCTTGGACCCCAGGGATTGGGTATGGCCGGATCGCTGGATGTGAAGTATGCCGGTTCCTCGCCGTCAGATTCCTCCTGTTGCAATTCTTCATTAGCTTAAAGAAGACGACAGCTAGAGAGAGTACCTCCGAAAGACGGCGCTTACATCAAATGCCGAGCCAGCTCGACTTGATACCTGAGGGACGGGAGCAGCAGGAGTTTCCGGTTCGGCAGCTACCACGAGGGCAGCCTTTTCATCCTGATCCCGGGCCTGCAGGATCATCTTGGCAACCTCGAAGAGCTGCCCGATCAAGACGGACATGTATTTCCATATCAACTCATCGACGAGCTCCCTGGCGCTTTCAACAACCGAGGGCGAGGGCTCGCCAATCAACTCCTTGTAGTCGAGATCATTCAGCATGTGCTTCGCCTTGGAGGCGTATTTCGCACCACTGGCGACATCGTAGCTGTTGCCACCAGAGAACGGATTCGAGCTCGGGATCGCTACCGGTTCTGCCCGCTCCTCGATTGTGGGAGGCCGGTAATACGGCCGCAGGGGATTGACGGTAAACTCCGTTGGGGGACGACATGATTGATGTAAAAAAGAGAGAGATTCCAGATCTCTACCTTTGTTCTTCACAACCCAAGTTGGGCTCCTGTGGTCGATAAAAATGCAGTCATTGGCAAGCTGGGGGGGGGGGGGAGCTCCCGCTGTAACCCTCCCCCGGTAGTTGCATTTGAAGCCGATAAGCATCTCTTATCGACGGCCAATTCTCACCTACATGGGAGTCAGAAAAAACGAGGCGGCGAAATGAACAAGTGCATACATGTAGCAATATGAGCACCAAAGCACCTCATCACATGGTGTCGCTGTAGGCGTATAATTCAACCCGAGGGTGTTTGAAATCTTCTCGGTCCCAGCTTTTCTGTCATCCGCTTGCCACCACAAACAGCTTCGGAGATGCGAGGGCCTAAATAATAGCGAACCGGGAACGCTTTATTGACAAGCATGTCCGGCTCTGTCCTTTTGTGATTCTCTCGGCTATTAAAGTGCTACGGCCTTGTCTCTGGGCGCTGGCGATCATCCAACCCAGACCAATCCCCGTTTGCGACGCTCTTGCGCCGGGTTTTCTTCCTTGATCGCAATTTTTTTCTTCTCGCTGCTACCGAGTTCCGATCCAGCGCTCCACATGTCGGCCTCGAGATCGCTCTCGCGAAGCCTTGCGAGGCTGTCGCAAGCGGGATGCCGTCGAGCTCCCCCCACGAGTGCGCCGTATAGAGGCTTGACTGCCTTACCGAGCCCTTTTCTTCGATCCGCATCTACATCACGAGCCCTTCAATCTCTCCAATTGTCCCCGAGCCGTCGCGCATTCTCTACAACACCCCAGCGGCGGCATGGCCATGTCACCCCGCCAAAGCCTGGTGAAGAGTGAGCAGCAATGCAATTCCTATACACACACAGAAAAAAGAGAATCTTGGCTAATCGTGATGTAGGCTCTGGGTCACATTCATCGATAAAGAAGGCGAGGAGCACAAATTCGCCGTTTCAGCGGGCGACAACCTGCTCGACATTGCCCAGGCCAACGACCTGGAGATGGAGGGTGCCTGCGGAGGATCATGCGCATGCTCGACTTGCCATGTCATCGTAGAGGGAGAAGACCATTTTGACAAGATGCCCGAGCCCGAAGACGACGAGAACGATATGCTGGACCTCGCTTTTGGCCTGACCGAGACGAGCCGTTTGGGCTGCCAAGTCATCATGACCAAGGAGCTGGACGGCTTGGTGGTGAGGCTGCCCTCCATGACGAGAAACATGCAAGCGAGCGACTTTCAATGATTGGGATGGGAGTCGTTTGATGTGAATACGATGCGGCATACACCACAGAAGATTGGAAACCCTGTATAATATACTGAACAAAATAGAAGCGGCGGAACGGGTCGGCAAGCCTCGGGGTTGGGCGCAAGCATTTTGCCCAAGGGGGGTATCTTTGGGGTAAGATTTTGTATACCTAGTGATGAGTAGATCTGAAGACAGGCCGAACTTCGCTCCCTGTAGAGATACATGTTGAAAACCAACAAATTGAAAAAATTACAAAAGACAAGACACACCCCTTACGCCTCTTCCAACGGAGTCTTTTTTAAGCCGCCTCCTCCCGATGCAATCAAGTCCAAAAAGCCCTTTTTGCTCATCTCATTGACCTTTTCCTCCCTCGTCTTGTGGCCGATGACGCCCTCTTTTCTCACTGCCCTTTCAGCCTCGGCAGCCTGTACCTGAGAGGCTCTCACGGCATTGAACATGCGAATGACACCCCGTTGAGCCGTCTTGCGCAGCGTCTTTTCAATCGCCAACATTTCCGAAGTGGTCATCTCCGGCTCGCCCGACTCGTCCACCGTCGCCACCAGAATGTCCTTGATGCGGCCCTTTTCCAGCGCGACTCTCTTATGCTCCTTGAGCTTCCTCCTGGCCTTTGCCTCGAGCGCAATATCCACGGCGGCCTTGGAGGCGTTGTGGGCGGCTGCGCTTCGAGACAGCACGGGGTCGGATCGTTTTGAGGCGGAAAGCTTGGTCGATAGAATCTTGGAAAGTGAGGTTGCGAAAGCAGTGGGATCATTGCGTTTTGACTTTGTCTTTGCTGCGCCCACGTCGAGGTCCATGTCGTCGTCGTCGTCGTCTTCATCCTCCTCGCTCTGCTCCTCTGCCTCGTCCTCCTCCTCCTGCTGCTGCTCAGCTTCCGGCTCTGCCTTTTTTGACTTTGACTTTGACGTCTTGGCATTGGTCTTTTTTACAACGGGCGCCTCCTCGTCGGAGCTTGAGGAATCGTCCTCCCCAGCGTCGGCGACATCGTCCGCGGGCGCATTGTGAATATCGTCGTCGGAATCCAGCAGGTTGACCGCGTCAAACGTCTGCTGCTCCTCTTCGTTTTCCGAGTCGCTGTGGTATGCTTGTGCTTTTCGCTGCTTCTTGGTCGGGCGATGTGACTTGTTGTCGTTGCGCCGTTTTTTATTATGCAGTCCAGCCATTGTGTTTGAATTGCCCGTTCCGGATATGCCACCAGCTAAGTGTGATGATTGTCGTCTCTGGGCCTTTTTCTCTGAAAAATCAAAAAAGGCCTGGGATAATTTTGCCCTGCCCAACTTTTTTCTTTGGAGCATCGGTTCCCATTGGGGAAGGCGGTGAAAGTGCCCCGCTGGAATGCTCAGAGTGGAGCAGAGGTACGTACTCCTGGGAGCCCGGATGACTACGCCAAACGCCCGAGCCTTTAGATCCTACAGGATTCCCCAGGCTCACTACTACGAAATACTAGCAAAACGAGAGTCTCTCGATGAAGCGTATTTAACAGACACACACAGCGCGCTTCTACGGAATGAGAAACAACCACGCAACTGCAGGCCATTGTATTCCTCTCTCGCCCGTCTCATCTCTTGTCTCACTTGCTTCCACGAGCTGAACGAGCTCCGGACGGGATCGGCTTTTTGCGGGGCAGAGCCGGTGGGAGTCGGACGTCATCGAACGCTTCAGCCCAATTCGTTGGATTGTTGGAATCGCCGGTCCGGAGTGTTTCTTCAAGGGCTGCTTCATAGACGGCTGTGCTTTGTTCAGACGGTACAGCTGGAGCAGACAGCTTGGCCGAGCCTTGTGAGAGAACTGCAGAGCATCCGCGTATCCGGCATCTCCCCCTTCAGCAGCCAGCCAGCCTTCATCTCAAAAGACATGTTTGGCCAGTACACGCTCGAAACCAGCCCGGGCGATAGCAGCTACCGGGTACCAAAGCTCAACCACAAGAAATCGCGGTATGGCTGCCAGCGATGTCGCACGCGGCGGGTAAAGTGCAACGAGGCAAAGCCCACTTGCCAGCACTGCGAGCGCCACAGGGCCAAATGCATCTACGATCGTCTTCCACAGAAGAGGACCAGCCAAGATCGATCTCCGGACTCCTCCTCACACCCTCAGCCCAGTGAATCTGGCATCTCAGAGACCAGCTCTGACAAAACCTCTCCCTTGTCGTCGGTGGACCCGCTGGACGAAGACGTCTTGGAATCGAAGCAACGACGGCTATTGGAGGCGAGGCTGATGCACCTCTATCTCACCGAGACTGGGCGCTCGATACCGATTGACGAAAAGACGTTTGATGTATTCGCCAATTTGGCTCCCAAGATGGCGTTGGAATCCGAAGCCTTGCTATATGCCATTTATGCTCTGGCGGCCATCCACGCGCTCATATGCAAGAAAGACGACTCCTTTGACGGACTCCAGGTACATAGACGATACCTGTCAATGGCTCTGCATGAACACCAGAGGGAGATTACCGAAATCAGCGAGGACAACTTTGAAGCCGTGTCACTCACGTCGCATTTGCTGCGCATCTGCATGTTTGCTACGCTGCGGTACCGAAATCGTGAGCCATACACCCCTCCTCTCGAGTGGATATTGATCACGGGGACGACGCAAGCCCTCCTTGCCAAATCTTGGGGCATCATTTTGGCGCATCCGGAGTCGTTCGTGGCGGGCTTGACGCGCAGCACGCCCATCCTTTACGATACCCATGCGAGATATGATCCAGCGAACCGGCAGGGCTTGGAGTACGTTCTTGAAAGGGACGCCAACGATGTAGTGTCGGAGCCGTGGGACGCGGAGATCCAGGACGCATACGAGACGACGCTCAGCTACATCGGAGGGGTCTTGCTGTTGCTGCATCCCAAGGACGGCAATATCCAGCTTGACGAGGCGAGGCGGCGAATGATCATTTTTCCCATGGTCGTGAAGAAGAAGTTTCTCGACCTTACCCGGCAAGAGTGCCCGAGGGCCCTGGTGATTCTGGCCTATTACTTCTCGATTCTGGTCATTGAAAACCTGTGGTGGGTTGGCGACGTGGGGAAGCAGGAAGTGCAGGACATTTCAAGGCACTTGCCGGCCAAGTGGCAGAAGATGCTGGAATGGCCGTTGCGCGTGGTCGAGCGAGGAGCAATTCTGCCCATTTCTCCAGAGGGCCTGGCGTTATCAGGAAACAATCTGCTGGTCGGGAATGGAGAAGAATAGCGCCTGAGATCTACATGTCACCACGTGTGTGGGGAGAGAGTGTCCATGGTGGATTTTCCTTAGTAGGTAGCTACATATAAATACGAGCACAGCACCGAGTCCCCCTCATCTTACCAACGCATGACCATTTACCCTGCATGTGTCCAAACCGGATCAATCCGTCTCCTACAGGCATATGCGTAATATTACATATTATTTGTTACACAGCATGAAACGTGCTTCTTCGTTCTCGGGTCTAGGCCTTGCATGTCGTTTTCGCTCTTCTGGATCAGGCTTAGCTGCACCCTCGTAAGCATGTCTCTTTTGAGCTTCGCTTTCGCTCCGCCGGGGTAGCGTCGTCACCTACACCAGCAACTTGACACCCACTACGTAGTAAATGGGATTCGTAACACGCTGCAAAGGAATTCCAAGAGTTTCCATTGCGGAAAAAGGAGTTTCATTGTTGTATTTCCGTGCAAAAAAGTATACGCGGCATCGGGCGAGGCTGCGGAGAAGCTAGTCTTCGGATTCGCTTCGGACGTGAGATTTTCGGAAAGGGCATCTCGGGATATTGGGGAGAATCTGCGATGGGTGTTGCGAAATGGCATCACACAGGACGTTTCGATTTCTATATAAACGTTGGATTTCTTGCATCATCGTCATGTTTCTGCATCAGATATCCAGCATATCAAACTTGAGTCGAGAGACATCCATCAAGCACACATCACTTACATCCACTTACAACAACATCCCCATATTGTCCAATTAGACATCTTGCTTCCTCCACCTCTTCAACACCACATACGCCCACAACGTACTTTACATCAAATATACACGTCGTCATAATGGCAGAGGAAAAGAACACAATGATCAAGCTAAGCCCGGACCAAAGCTTCCACTTTGAAATCCTCCGCGCCGTCTCCATCGCGCCCTACCAAGGCGCCGACGTGGGCGAGGTCCTCACAGCCGCTGCCAAGGTCAAGCCCGGCGACTTTGAGAGCTACTACACAGCCTTCCACGACCTTGCCGTCCGCGTACACAACCAAGCCGAGAAGATCGACGTGGCCAAGTATCCCGTTTCAGCGAGGTCGGCGTTTTTCAGAGAAGCTACCTATCTTCGCACGTCAGAGTTCTTCCTCCATGGGAAATGGGAGGACCCGCGCATCAACTCGGTTTGGAAGAGGCACAGGGAGGCCTTTGACAAGGCTCTTGCGCTTCTTCCTGTTCCTGGCGAGAGGGTGACGCTCAAGGCTGATGCGTTCGACGTGCCGGCCATCTTCTATGGTTGCGGGCTCCCCGGCCGTCGGGAAACTATCCTCATGTGCAGCGGCTATGACGGTTCTCAAGAGGAGCTGTACCATGTTGCTGTCGAGGCCGCTCTCGCTCGAGGCATCAATGTCATAACGTACGAAGGACCAGGCCAGCCCACTGTCCGCCGAGAACAGAACCTAGGCTTCATCCACGACTGGGAACGAGTCGTGTCCCCAGTCGTCGACTACGCCCTGACGAGGGACGATGTAGACCCCAACGCCATTGGTCTTTGGGGATACTCGCTGGGCGGATATCTCGCCACTCGTGCCGCCGCCTTTGAGCCTCGCATCGCCGCCGCCATGGCCATTGACGGCGTCAGCGACTTTGGCGAGGCCATTCTCCAAAAGTTCCCCCCGGATCTCATCAGCCTGTACAAGGCCGGCAACAAAGAGGCCGTTGACCAGGCCGTGTTGTCCGCCGTGTCAAATCCCGGGGCGCCTACTTCTTTCCGCTGGGCCATTGAGCAGGGCCTGTGGGCGTACAACACAAAGTCGCCGTATGAGTGGGCGACAAAGTGCCAGGACTATAAGATGGGTGATGCCATTTACAACATCAAAGTCCCCTTCTTCGTGGCCGATGCGGAGAATGACGATTTGTTGCCTGGACAGGCAAAGCTTGTTGCCGAAACGGTTGGAGACCGGGCGACATATCATTTATTCACTGCCGAGGATGGAGCGGGTGAGCATTGCTCCATTGGCGCGGCTGTGCTCCAAAACCAGGTGGTGTTTGACTGGTTCCAAGAGGTGGTGTCTGGAAACAAGGCTTGAAGATGTAATGGCATGAGGATACTTGATTCGAAATGATGTTCACGACAGTTAGCAAGCAGGCAGAGTAGTATATAGTGAGCGATATGCTTAAAAGATTTGTTTTCCTACATGATGTTTCGGCAGAAATCAGTCTTCATCACCACGTTGTTGCCACATATGAACATGGGCCTTGCTGCGTCCCAAACCAATCGACCAGACAAGTCATCCATCCTCGGCTTCCCATCATCCAAATTCCAAGAAACAGAAATGACCTTGGAATCATCCCCATCAGCTGACAAGTGACATACAAAATCTCCCCAGACAGACGCCAAGCAAACTCCAAGGTCTTATTCCGTTATGCAACGGGGCTACCAGCCCCTAATCCTATCCCAAAAAGAACCCGAAGAAGCCTTCTTCTCCTCTTCAGGGGGAACTGGCGGTGCTGTAATGGTCGTGTTCCATTTCTCCTCGCCGCTAATGAAAAGCCGATAGAGAAGCTTGCTCTCACCGTCTTCCTCTTCAATGGTGAATGAGCCAAACTTTGACATGCCAGAGTGGTGATATCTTTCATTGCTGTTAGAACAATTCTCTGGCGACAAGGGGGTGATTAAGCTAGCCAAACTTACTGGATCAAAACGTCCTCATCATCCACCTGCTTATATGAAGGAATCGGTGACGCAAACTGGTTGAGTGGACTTGTGGAAAACTCATACACGGTAGACTCTTCCGACCAGTCGGATTCCGGAGGGGCGGAACTTTGTTGCAGCGAATTCGTGCCTATCCCCAGACAAGACCACGACTCCAACTCCGCGGGCAGACACATCCCACATGGCTTCAAGAATCTTCTTTCTTTCAACCAAGAAGCCACCCCAGGTGTCCTTGACGTTCACGGGCCAATTCTTCGTAAAGGGAATGGACGATGCCACAAACTTCCACCTGACGCCCTTGGGCTCCGGCCGTCCTAGCCAGGCCAAAAAGTCGGCCAACTGATCAGCACCCAGCATTGTCTTCTCCGTCTCATTAAACGGCAGCTTGTTGCTGGATCTGTAACTGCGAGTGTCAAGCATGAAGAAGCTCGCAGGGCCCTGCACAAACTCAAACCATGTAGCACCCTTGCGGCGCTCACTCTTAGTACCAGCAGTCACAGCATGGGGAGGGTTAATTTGAGCCTGGTAGATATGCCATGGGTCTACAGCATTCTGATAAACCCCGGTAGTGTTTGCATCCCAGTCCTATGTGCCCCCAATGTTAGCCAAGAAGAAGAGAAGCTAATCAGTACGAATTGGTAAAGGGGGGATTACATTCGCAATCTCATGATCATCCAAGACATGAATCCAGCTCAAATTCTGGCCGACGGCGGCCCAATCCTCAGAAGCATACACCTGCCGGTACTGCATACGGTACTCCTCGACTGACTTGCCAAAGCGCTCGGGAACATCCACATAGATGAAATCGCCTAGGAATAGCATAAACTGCGCGCTCAACTCGGGAAGTCGTTTGGCAAGATTTCGCAATCCTGGAATGGCAAGCGGATGGTCCAAAGGCGAGTAGGGGAATCGCGGCAAGATGCACGAGGTAGACAAGAAAGTGTATTTCCCTCCGTTTTGACTCGGCATCTTGCCGGGTTGCGGCGCAGCAGTAAGCTCACCCGAGTGGTTGTTTGAGGTCCGCCACTCATACTTTTGCTGCTCTGCATAGCTCAGGAGCGGAATGGTGAGAACGCTGGTGAAGTCTGTCTCATTGGAGGTGCTCTTGACGCTGCCGACGGATTGCCAAATGAGACCGTTGTAGTTTCGGATCTGGAAAGTGACGGGCATGTTGGCCTGGTCGGGTTCTCGGATGAGAAAGTTGGCCTCTTTGTGAGAGACATATCCAAGTCGCACAAAGGACAAGTCATTAGCTGGGTAATACCATCTGGCGCGATACAAGGCGTCGGCAGTAAGACCAACGAACGCCAGGTTGATGAGAAAACTCAACAAGGAGCTCAAGGGGCGCTTTGAACTGGGAGCACCGTAAAAGATGATTTTCCAGGCCGGTACATCTTTTCCAGCGTAAGAAATGGTTTCCTGAACGTCGACCTCTTCTGCGACAAGCTCTTGGTCTGAATCATCATCCGGCGTGACCACGGTTTCTTTGACAGTAATGTCGACTTGATCATCGACGATTTCAAGCTCAGGTGAAGAAAATAAGCTTATCAAGAAAGCTGGGATATATATGGCAAACAGGGTGAAGATGATGGACGGTAGTCGAGCCTAAGCGTGGTTAGGCAGGCATGTTTACTTACGTTCACGGTCACCCAATGAGCCCGCGGCGATACTCACAGGAAACTATATTGGGCGTCAGTTGAGCATCAAAAAAATAAAACATTACGTGCACCCGGCGAGAGGCGAGAGAGCATCACGTACAGCACGGAAAAAGAGAAGAGCTCCTATCCTGATGGCGACCGAGGACGCATTTGCAATGGTTCTTTGGATGGCCATCTTGAGCAAGATGCCACTGCCGCCCCCGCAGAAGTCAGACGGCCGGGGCTTTCTTGGGTCACTTTTAAGCGGTAACTTTTAAGCGGTAACCAGGGAGGGGTTTGAAGAGAAGCAAAGCGAAGCAAGGCGACGAAGCTGGAACACGACTCCAATCACCACATGGCGATATCGCGAAGATGAAGAAACGAGAATGCACAATCGACGTCACCTCCAATAAGAAGAGGAATAACAACACGGGAACACGCCAATAATATAGCGGTGTCTCAGGCTGTGGCTCAAGCGGTACGTACCGTACATGTATCCATTCGAAACGCTGCTAAGGCGGTGTCCCGCTATTGCAGGCGATCCAACGCTGAGGCTACTAGTGGGATAGGCATCAATGCAGCGGCCCTAGTGGGCAGTAGGCAGGAGGCATCAGGGGACGGCAGCTGCGAAATTCCGATGCCGAGAGCATTGGTAGCTACTTGAGCTGTGGCTGGTGGCGGGCAGAAGTGGCTGGTGCTGGCGTATCTGCTTGGGGCCAATGTGTCGTGTCCCATTCAAGCATCCCTGAAGCCAGTCAGTCAGTCCTCGACATCGTCGACCTGCACAACCACAAGATGAGATTGCCGACGCTGGTAGCTGGCCTGATTGGCCTCATGGCCACCAATGTGGCCGCTACAGCATTGACCTACAAGCTGACCGCCAACGAAAAGGCCTGCTTCTACGCCTCCACCAAGAACGAAAACGAGAAGATTGCCTTTTACTTTGCTGTTAGTGCCGCCGCATTGCATCAGGGCCATGCCCATTCTGCGCATATGCTAACTTTCGAGCTGCATTAGGTTCAATCTGGTGGTTCGTTCGATGTCGATTACACTGTCGAGGGACCCGGTGGAAAAATCATCCTTCAGGGTGAAAAGGAGCGACAGGGCGACTTTGTCTTCACCGCGCAGCAAGTTGGCGACTACTCGTTCTGCTTCGACAACGAGATGAGCATATTTTCCGAGAAATTCGTCGACTTCGAAATTGCTGTCAGTAACGAATGAGGGGGGGTTTGCAAACAGGCCGCCGTAGCTAACCACACCAATCCAGGTCGAAAACGAGTCGCGAACCGCCCAGCTCCCCTCCAAGCAGGGCTCGTCGCCAGAACAGACATCGGCCCTGGAGGAATCCATCTACAAAATCTCTGGCCAGCTTTCCACCATTTCCCGAAACCAAAAGTACTTTAGGACACGAGAGAACCGCAACTTTAGCACCGTGTCCAGCACGGAGAAGCGCATTGTCAACTTTAGCATGATCCAGATTGCTCTGATTGTCTGCATGGGAGCGCTGCAAGTGTTTGTTGTCCGGTTCTTCTTCCAGGGTGCTCGCAAGGGCTACGTTTAAGCGAATGATATTCTTTATTATGCAACTGTATGGAATGGTAGTCTGGATGGGAAGCAACAGGCTACAAGTTGATACGAGGTCGGATGGTATGGATGGACATCAGCACTTCTTTGTGCATGGAGGGATGGGTCGGCCAGCGTGGCCAGAAATCACGGCGATGGGCGTGTTTTGTAGCCTGGAAATGGCTGGTGAAGAGCGTCATGGGAGTTACCTTGGCGAGCTAATGAAAATGGAGGCGCTATTTAAAAGATGAATACAATTACAATTTCAACTTCACTGTTTCCATCTCAAATGTATAAATATCTTATACTTTTCATGGACGGCTGCGTCGTCTTGGTAACAGGGGAATCATTATTCCGAGGCTTCTCTCCTCAAGCCACATTGCGAAGCCACTTTTGCGTAGCCTTTTGCTCGGATCAGATCCACCCGCCGCCTACTTAAATGCACAATCCCTGCCATCAGCCACATCTGCACCGCCGTACTTTGAATTTCTCGAACCCAGAAGTTGACATCGCAACTCACAAGCTTCAACATCATCTCACGCGACGTCCAAAATGACTTCCATAGCCGCATCGCTGCAGGCGTCGCTCCCCAAGCCGAAATACACCGGCGAGGATGAAGAGGCGCCATCTCGGACGCAGCAGCGCGGCCCTCGCATCGTAGGGCCCGGCCAGCTGGACGAGACGCAAATCGTCCTCAAGCGAAGCGGACCTCCTCCATACGGCCAGCGAGCGGGATGGCGACCTCGTTCGCAGGAGGATTTTGGCGATGGCGGTGCGTTTCCCGAAATCCCGATTGCGCAGTACCCTTTGGATATGGGCAAGAAGGGTGCGAAGACGAGCAATGCCTTGGCGCTCCAAGTCGATGCCGAGGGCAAGGTCAAATACGACGCGATTGCGAGACAGGGTCACGGCGAGGGACGAATCATTCACACATCTTTCAAGGATCTGATTCCGCTGAGGCAGCGAGCCGACGCTGGAGAGATTGATCTATCGCGTCCGGACAAGGAGTCTGTGGAGGCGACGACGGAGAGAACCAAGAACGCGTTGGCAGCTCTCGTCAGCGGAGCAGTGGCGGCACAGAAGCCAAAGAACCTCAACATTGGACAGCGAAAAGACCCGACATTTGTGCGATATACACCGGCCAACCAGATGGGGGACAACTCCAAGAAGCAGGACCGCATCATGAAGATTGTGGAGCGGCAGCGAGATCCGATGGAGCCTCCGAAATTCAAGCACAAGAAGATCCCCCGCGGTCCTCCGTCGCCTCCTCCTCCCGTTATGCACTCGCCTCCTCGAAAACTTACAGCCGAAGATCAAGAGATGTGGAGGATCCCACCTCCGGTATCGAATTGGAAGAACCCTAAAGGCTTCACGGTGCCCCTGGACAAGCGGTTGGCCGCAGACGGACGAGGCTTACAGGATATTACGATTAATGATAAGCACGCACAGTTTGCAGAGGCCATCAAGATGGCAGAGCGCCATGCCCGAGACGAGGTCCAGCAGAGAGCCCTGATGCAGCAGAGGCTAGCAGAAAAGGAGAAGGCCCAAAAGGAAGAAAACCTGCGATCTCTAGCCCAAAAGGCGCGCGAGGACCGAGCTGCTGCTGGGCAACGTGGAAGAAGGGACTCGAGGGATTCGCGAGACTCACGAGAGTCGGGGTCAAGATCACCATCACGGTCAAGCTACAGCGGCTCAGAGTCGAGGGGCGGCTCTGATAGCGAAGATTCAGAGATTCGGGCTCGAGAAAGGGCACGGAGGGAGAAACGAAAGGAGGACGAGCGCAAGTTGCGGCAGACACGAATGGGCGCAGAGCGACGTATCCAAGTCATGGCGCGAGAACAAAATCGAGACATATCCGAGAAGATTGCTCTGGGCATAGCCAAGCCTTCCCAGTCCAAGGAAACCATGTACGACTCCCGATTATTCAACCAGTCCAGCGGGTTCGATAGCGGATTCAACGAAGACAACCCCTACGACAAGCCCCTCTTTGCCGCTCAGGATGCCATTAACAGCATCTATCGGCCGCGAGCAAACCTGGATGATGAGGATGCAGAAGCGAGCGAAAAGGAGATGGCCAAGATCCAGAAATCAAGTCGATTTGGCGAAGCACTGGGCAAGGGTACCTTTAAGGGGGCCAGCGAAGTAGAGGTCAGTTTTTTTTTCCTTTGGGCATTCCCCCCCTTCCTTGTGCTCTTGTCTTTTTTTGTAACACTGCTAACTTGTTGGAAATAGGCACGAGAAGGACCCGTGCAGTTTGAGAAGGATGCGGTAGACCCCTTCAACGTGGACAAGTTTTTGTCTGAGGTGGACCAGAACTCGTCCTCCAAGAGAGGATATGGACTGCAGGACGAGGATCGGAAGGCGAAGAAGGCTCGCGTGGAGGAGGATGACGATTGAAGCGTACATGTACTATTTTTTTAGAGATGCATTTATCATGTCCAATACTAATGAGATGATGGCGGTATCGCATTTGCTGCTTGGGTATTCAAGGGTCAATCTCTTTTTTGGGTTTGTCGGTGTCATAGTCGCTGTGCTTGCGGTTACAGGTATATGGAATGGGAAACAAAGAAAAAGACGATTTGAAGCCATTTGAAAAAAAGAAACAATGGTGTTTGTGTTTATATAATCCGCAGCACCCTTTTGACGCATCAAGACATGACATGTGAAGAGCAAAAGCAAAAGCCGTCCCGCATCACACCATCAGAATACCGGAGCCCACTCACACTTTGTATCTAGCACACTCTGCTTTTGGCTTTTTTGCACTGCCACCCCGTCTCTAGCTTTATCTCCTTTTTCTTTCTTTCCTTCTCCTTTTTTAGCCAAGGACCAACGGTAGGTATTCTGCCGGGGAGCAGAAAGTGAAGAATATGTCAGGTACTATTAGGTAGCTATGGCGGCGATTTTGGTTCTTGTATGGCAGCTGTCAATCCGTCTTTGTACAATACGAGCCCAGCACCATAAATAGCTACCCTCGACTTCTACTGTAAAGTTTCAATGACGCGTCACTTGTTACAGGCTGTGTCGATCCAGGTCCCCAGTTTTCGCTTCGAATCCGCTTTTGCACGATTTCCGGTTGCAGGTTCCATCAAATGCCATTTTTTTTGGCTGGCTAGGTTGTTTAGGTAGGCAGAAGTTAGTCAGGGCAGATGTTGTGCTGCTTGACACGGCACGTTTTTAGGCCCTTTGACAGGCGACGGGGAAGCGGCATTTGAACCAAGTCCGGGGGCCGTTGGAATGAATTGTTGGCTGTGCCGCAGTATCCGGCGTTGTGTGTGTTATACGGAGTGAGATAAGGTATGGAGGCAATGTGACGGTAGATTGGCACCAAACAGAAAGATGTACCTGGATGTACCTGTGAGTGAGCAGGAGATCATGTAAGGTGAGGTCAATCCACCTTTTTTTTGTGTTTATTTTTTTATTTTGTTTTTTTTCTCACTTCTTACACTGCACCTCGTATCCGTGTTTGCTGGAGCATTGTGCTTCTCTTCAAACCCCCCAACTTGCCAGTGTCGCTCGTTTCCCTCTCTCTCTCCCTCTCTCTTCTTTTCCACTGCAATACCTCCAGCGTGGATACGATACGCATTTATCAGACGAATACGCTCGCTGGGAGTTTGCTTGTTCCCAAAGTGGTTATCGCCGGTGATATTTAACCGCCTACACTCATTGGCTGGGATTGGCATCCTTCGATTGATTCCAATCGTT
Organism: Trichoderma pleuroti; assembly: GCA_001721665.1. Lineage (NCBI taxonomy): Eukaryota > Fungi > Ascomycota > Sordariomycetes > Hypocreales > Hypocreaceae > Trichoderma > Trichoderma pleuroti. Next base: position 22,823 of record MDJU01000128.1, read on the forward strand.
TGTTGATTCGCCGATTTGATTTCCCAATTTTTTAAATCACTGGATTGCACGCCTTTTCGACAAAACTAAAAGCGAGACGCATCTCTGCCCCTGTTTCTCTCTTTTCTTCTCTCGTCTTTTGTCTCTGCGAACCAAAGCGAAATATCATCGTTCAGGCACCAAAAATGGATCGAGGCGCAAAGCCGGGCGAGATCCCTCCCAGATACGAAGAGTTTCAAGTCGGTTCTGGTGGTGGCTATCAAAAATCCGGCTCCTCCGCCTCTGCGTGGGATCCGAGATACTGGTCCAGGAAAGTATGGATCGGCATCGTTGCGGTCATTGTCATTGCCATTGTCATTGGCGTGGCGGTTGGCGTCACACAGGGGAAGAAGAGCAGCTCATATCCCGACTATTCCCAGCTCACCTATACCCTAAAGGATACATGTGAGTTGACTTACCTAGGTATACCTCATTTGGGGAATTATGCTAACCACTTGCGCTCGAATCATTAGTCCAGGGAGAATCCTTCTTTGACAACTTCAACTACTTTACGGGATATGACCCTGCCCAAGGCTTTGTGCATTACGTTCCAGAGCCTCAAGCTAAGCAGCTGGTGAGTGGCAGCATCTTTCATGCTGTCAGCCTCTATACTTCAATGTTGTTGACATGCTGTTAGAACCTGACTTTTGCATCCCAAGATGCTGCAGTCCTCAGAGTCGACACCTCTGTCGGCCCGGGCAGCAACCCCGATGCTTCTACGGGTCGCTTCTCTGTGCGAGTAGAATCCAAAAACACTTACAACAACGGTCTCTTCATCTTTGACGTCCGTCACACCCCCTTTGGCTGTGGCACCTGGCCCGCTCTCTGGCTCACTGATCCATCCAACTGGCCCAAGAACGGCGAGATCGACGTCATGGAGGCAACGAACCAGGCCGCCGACGGAAACCAGGTGACGCTTCACACCTCCAGCGGCTGCTCCATGGGCGTCAAGAGGCAGCAAACGGACAAGGCGCTTCAGACCAACTGCGACGCCACCAAGAACGGCAACGCAGGCTGCGGCGTCCAGGGCGCGGACAGCACCTTTGGCTCGGATTACAACAAGAATGGAGGCGGCATCATGGCCATGGAGTGGCGTGATGCGGGCATCCGCGTGTGGCAGTTTGCTCGCAGCGCCATTCCCTCCGACATTACGAGCCAGAAGCCGGATCCGAGCACTTGGGGCGAGGCCGCGGCCGACTTTCCGAGCACGGATTGCAATGTTGGCAATCACTTTAGGAACAACTCGATTATCCTAAACATTGATCTCTGCGGCGACCTGGTGTATGGAGTTTGGGATAGTTCTGGCTGTAAGTGCTCTTTTCCCACCTGACTTTGTTTTCAAGTATCGGCCAAGATGCTAACAATGCTTGATTTCTTGTAGGCTCCAGCAACTGCACCGACATTGTTGCAAACCAACCCCAGTCCTTTACGGATGCGTACTGGGAAGTTGGCAAGTTTCAAGTTTACCAGTCGTCGTAGGATTGAGCATTGACGTTTTCGTTTAATGAGGCATGGTTATGAATTACCGGGGGTTAATCCGTAAGGGAAATGCAAAGGATATGTATTTGGGTTTATATAGTAATGAAATACGTGGTACGGGGTGTTGGGATGTACATGGCTCTTGGCATGTCTAGGGAGGAACAAGACTGCGAGACTGTTCAATAATGAGTTTCTCATAATATACATAATCTGCCTCTATAGAAGCCTGGGTATTGTTTTACACATCCAGATCTCCCAACTAAATCAGTAACATGCTGCCATCTCTCTCTTTTTTTTCAATCAAAAAGGCCACACCCAAAGTGGAGAGATGCCCTGTGTCAGTTCCGCCAACGCCAACCCATATGCTCTATATGTACACTCTACCGTAACTCCTCGGCCCGTAATTACCACAAGTTAAAAAGCACGTATCCTCCAAATCCCTTGATATCATCATACAAGCCCCCTCATCCTTGGACAACGTAGAAGCAGCAGCAGCTCTACTCGTCGCTCGGCTGGCGCATGTACGCATCAATAGCCGCACTAAACGCCGCAAAGGCAACGCAGCCTCCCGCGACGGCCTGCGGGCCCGCGTTCTTGGCCAGGATGCCTCCCGTCAGGCATCCAGCCGCCATGCCGTTGACCAGGTCGTTCTTGGCCCGCATGCCCTCGATGCCGCACTCGATTCCGGAAAACAGGGCACCGACCTTGCCAAAGTTCTTGGCCATGCTCCAGGACCGCGTGCCCATGTCCTTGAAGCCGATCTTGAGCTGCTGGCGGAGGGGGAGCGACGTGATGGCGGGCTGGCCGTTGGCGCCTTGGAGGGGGCTGCCAAAGGGGGTATCGTATGACATCTGCAGAGTAAACGTAGGACATGTTAGCGAAATGGACGGGAGAGTTGGGCACTGGGAGCAGGATGGAGGAAACGCACAGAGGCCATGAAGAGGCCAAAGAGTCCGCCCATGCCGAAGCCCATGACGCCTGACATGATGGACTTGCCGTAACACGATTCCATTGCGCCTTGAATCTACATCATGAAATGGTTAGTGAATTGTTGATGGCCATGTTGCTGCCGAGCTTCGTTGGCGCGCAAAAAAAGAGAGAAGCGAAGAGGAAGATGTACAGCTCTGACGTTGGGATCTTGGCCGCCCAGCTGCGGAAGAGGAGTGCTGCCCCCGCTGAAAGGAGACGGGATGCTCATGGTGGAAGAAAAGAAATAGCTTCTGAAATCAAACCGAATAAATTGAGCGATTGGCCGGTATGGCGATGATGCCGTCACTATGCGAGTAATGGGGGATTGTTTGAATCGCCCAGCTACGGACCTTGAGAGTAACGAGAGGAATTATTTCTGCCGGGCTTGACCGCCTTGGTGGGTTGGCGGATTCTGGTGTCCCCGCGGCGGGGCTTTTCGGTGCCGCTGGCCGGAGCGGAGCGGGAGAGTTGCGGCAGTGCGGAATGTGTAAGAGGGAAGAATTGGTGATGATATATACATTTCAGTTGAGTAGGATGGGGTTATGCCGGAACATTATATCATGTATGAATGTCACTTTAGGAAGCAGATATTATAGGCTTAGACTCGCAGTATGAGTAGAGCTCTTTCGTATATTTCCTCTAGCTTCGTCTATTTCCAAGGTCCCGAAACAATTCCAGTGTAAACAACGCATGAATCCATATCTTACCAGCCTTTAGAAAACACCAAACTACATAAACATTACCCAATCGCTTTCATTCGTCGCACACCGCCGCCACGGCCTTGTTAATCCACAGCTGGTTCTTCTCCTCCTCGATATACGCCGTCGCCAGCTGCTTCAGCTCCTCCATCTTGGTGTAATCCGCCAGTCCAATCTCGCTTTTCCCAAGCGACGGGTTCAGTCTGACGTATCGCGTCTGCGAATGTTCAGACCGGTTGTTTAGCGCCGTCATGTGTCGCGAAAAGTCCTTGCCCTTTGCGTTTGTGTTGGTGGCAAAGCCCATGACGGAAGATGCCACTCCGGCGAGCTGGAACCACGATTCCGACGGAGAATCGGGCTTGATGTAGCCGGTGCCCAGGCTGATGACGCACGACACGGCGGGAGCAGGCTCGTTTGGCTGGACGAGCTCGTATCGTGAGTACCACAGCTGGTCGATGGGGTTGTTGTTGAGCAGGCCGCCGTCCCAAAAGGTCAGCCGGGGATCGTTTTCGGGCCATTTCACTTCGGGGAAGTATGTCGGTGCAGCGGAGGTTGCGCGCGTAGCTAGGCTGATTGTGATTTTGTCCGAGTGGTCGCGCATGACATCGTTGACTTTGGATTGGACGTGGATGGTGTTGTCCTTGTATGATCTCAGCAGGACTGTTTCAGCCCTGTTTTGCGCTGTTGTGCAGACAAACCTAGTCAAACGACACATTATTAGACATGATCCCTGCGGACAAGAGTGAACAAAGAGAGACAAGATTTGGACACTTACATCCTGCCAGCGTTGGGATGCATCAATGGCGCATCCCCCTTTAACCTCCTGTCCTCCTCATCCAGACCGTACTTGGCAACAACCTTGTCAATGGCCCTTTTCAACGAGAGGTCGTCAAATCGACTGCTCTGCACCAGCGTCTTGCTGTTGTTGATCCATGAAGCCAGCGAGTTGGGCATCATGCGCGTGAGGTTCCACCCGTAGATTTTGGGGCTAAACACCTCCTTGGAGATGATGTCGTATTGGTCAATGGCGTCCGAGGCCGTCATGCGAAGCCGAAACAGCATGATGCCAATGATGCCGCCGGTGCTTGTGCCTGCGGCCAGTTCGAAATAGTCTGCGGGGCGACACTCTTCCTTGAAGCCCTTTCGTTGCTGGACTCTCTTCATGATTTCCTTGAGGACGATGAGGGATGCTACGCCGCGGACGCCGCCGCCATCGAGAGCGAGGAGGCGGACGCCGTTGAGATGCCGTGTTGCGGGGAGGTAGACCATTGTGCTGTGGTTGTGGCTATGCTGTGCTATACAAACAGTTGGAAGTTGAAGGAAATGTTGTATAATTAGTTTGACAACTTGAAGACGAGAGTTGTGAGAGCGCAATTGTTACTTATATACCTACCTAGTAGGTAAGAGTACATATCTACTACTTACACATTGGTGAGCGTGTTGGTACAGCTCACACAAATGGAGCTGCAAAACTATCAATAGAGTCCCCGTCAGACTATTGCCGGTCCATCCCGTTTCCAGAGCCAATTATTGACTCTTGGCCCAGCTGAGCTCTTGTTTGCCCGCTCTAGACCAGCTCCACCCAGACGCGGCCCGTCCACTAGCCTCCCAATCTCACGGCGAACCCCTGGAAATATTGCCCTGGAAAACGCCGTCTGGCCTCTGCCGAGATGGGCCACAGCGTTGGGCTGTCTTCTCATAGGCAGATCGGGGGACAGCTGAAGGCCACGGTATCGTTGGTAGTTGCTTCGGTTGTGGAGGAGACGTCTTCTGCCCCCTGTGTTGGACAGAGGTGATCTGGGGATCTGAGTAGTGAGAGATACGGACATGGTCGTTCAGCTGAGAAGAAGGGGTTCGAATGTGGAAGTGATGCGACGGCAGCTGAAATGTCTAATGATGCATTCAGAACACTGCCACTGTGGGCTTGAGACGAGTCAATACTTGTATGCGATTATTCTGTCTACCCATCTGAGAGTTGTTTTTGAAATGATGTGAATTTTAGGGTCTAACTGATGGCAGTGAAATATTGTTGACCCAATGTATAAACAGGCCATCAAAACTCGTCGTCTTGTCGAGCCGTGAGCGTAACATCAATAAAGCAGCTCTGTATGTCTACTTGGCGACGGAAAAAGTGTAATAATCGAACTTTGAGAGAGGCATGTCCATGCTAGCAACATGCTTATATAAACTCAACTCCATGTTTACCCATACTCCCCGAGCTCTGCCATGTTCGTAATGTCGATCAAGACGAAGCAAGTCGAAAGGCAGAGTCGCCAAAAGAGTCCCAGTAGTTCCCCATCTAGAGATGTGCCATGACAGCCTCTCTTTGCATCAAAGTAACCCTTCGCTCTTGAGACCGCACTGGAATCTCTTCAGCCATGGAATCTGACAGTACTTGTCGCTTGCGAAACTCACCAAGTTCACGCTTGTGCTCCACCACGAACTCGCGGGCGCAAGGCGACTTGTGGCCAGTCTGAACGTTTTGGAAATAGTGTTCGACTTGAAAATTATAACAACACTTGGTCAGCAAGTAATTCTAGGAGAAGCCCTTTGAGTCGCAGGGGCTTTGCTACGCACAGAGCATGAGCTTCGAATACTTGCGGCGAGCATTCACTCCCATTTCTCGCTGCATGATTTCGGCGCAGACCTTCCAGCCATGGATTCGATCAGCTGGTTTCACAGCCTTTGGCGACTGTGGAACGATTGTCTTCCAGAAGAAGCGTTCCTCCTGCTTGGACCACGTTTTGCCACCCATTGTGTGCGAGCTCAGATTATGATATTCTGTGAAGAAACGTGGCCTGGCAAAGGTTGGTAGGTGTATAGTAGTAAAAGAATCCAGTAAAGGACAGGATGCTCAGGAGTTGAAGATTGATAAGCGCCTCGCAAGTTGTAAGAAAGCATACAGTCCACCATGGGCAGTTGTTGTAGAGTAAGAGGCAAGGCAACGGGAATTTATAGCAGCGGAGCATTGGCCTCATGGTCGTCCACGAGGTGATTCAGTTCATCAGGAAATCCACTCGAGTGTCCATGCTGACCGCCAGATGGCCAAACGGATGCCATTCTCGTGATATAGCCATCACTCGCATTGTGTGTCAGTGATTCACAGACAATACCAAGAGAGAAACGGCTCAAAACAACTCTGCTAGCCCGATAAGCTAGAGTCAAGGCAGCAGGAATTTCAGTATTTCTCAGGAATTCGAGGCTCAGGCGCCTTGACACCTCGCGCTTGGAGAAAGCCCGCCATGCAGTGATCAATCCTGGAAAACTACAACATGTCAACATCACACACATTTGTCCTTGAGCAGTTTCATCAACTCACGATGCTCTTCTGATTCAGCGGCACAACACCGTCCTTGATCCAAAAAGCCCACGCGCCCATCATGTTTGCCAGCATCATGTCTGTTGTCAGTCTATCGCCAACGACAGCAATGTGCGACGGATCAGTCACTCCTGTTTCAGGATACTTTTTGAAATACGCCATGATCTCGGCGCCACAGCCGGGCTTCTTTGTTGAGTGAGTGAGGACAAACACTCCTGTGCTCTTTTCCACTTCAGCTGCTTGCTTGAGGTCTTTATCCCAGCTAGTTGCCCCAGCTGTGTTGGACACCACCAGGAGTTTGCGGCCAGGGTAGGTCTGCTTGAGCTTTTCAAAGTGTTGCTGTAGCTTTCCGTTAGTGACGCTGCCGTCTAGAAATGGTGAGACATGGCCGTACTCTGTAAGCGGGATATACTTCCTTTGCATCAGGATAAGCAAAACAATCGTCTTTATCTAGGACAACGGCCTTGATGTTGACTCTCCGGCCGTCTCTTTGCAGGACCGAGTCGAGAGGGATGGGGAGATCGTTGAAGGTTGGTGCAATGTGATGAGGCAGACACAAGCCCGGCTTCAGCAGAAGCTTTGCTGAGTTGAGGGACCCGTACAGATTAAAGTTCATTTTGGAGTATGATTGAATATTAAATGTCAAGAAGAACCAATGATTTACATGCACATCTAATGTAAGAAGTATAGACAGACACATGCAATTTCTTCTGGCGGCTCCAGTGGGTCAAAGACGCTACGGCCAAATCGTCCATTTTAGTGCCTCAGGACCCTGGAGCTCCGGTAGCTTCAGCGCGTCAGTCGCGTTGAGTGCTCAATTGACTGCTTTTTCCAGGGATAATCTCGGATGAGGTCAGCCATTAATTGTTGCTTGACAACATTGAAGCTTGACGACGACATCATTCCTACATATCCATTCTTGTGAGGGGAATTAATTTCAAGTCTTACTGAAAGAATCACGACTATATTGTGACCAGCAACATCATCTCTTACTGCTGTTTCTCCTGCTCCCCTGCAATTGAAGATACCCTCAAGCAGCAAACGACCCCTCCATCCGACTTCCATCATCAAGCAGTCACGGTTTCTCCAAACACTCTACAAGCAGCCAATACGAAGCTTTGAAGCCATCGACTCTCGTCAAGAAACTACCATGGATTCAAACGAAGAAGAACACCCAGAAACCCCGTCATTGGGCGACAAGATGGACATAGATATCCAAGAAACAGCGACAGAGCCCGAACCCATTGCAACAACGCCCACGCCTCGACGCCGTGGACGTCCTCCAAAAGCAAAGTCGAATGGCAGCACCCCCAATGCGAAATCAACCGTCGTGCCCGTCTTTTCCACTCCCAAGAAACCCACAGGCTTCAATGCCCTCACGCCCGGCAGAGCGGCTGACCGATCTGCGCGCAAGAAGAGCGCAAGAGCCCTGATAGACCGAGTCGTTGGAGATGGAGGCAGCGATGACGACGACGACATTGCAAGGCAGATTTACGAGTCGAGCGATGCTGGAGACGAAGACGACGGCGAAGACGAGCTCGAGGAGAGAACAGACGGCGAGGCAGCAAGCTTTGTGGCAGACGAAGCCGCGACGCCTTCAAAAACGCCAGCGAAGCGAAAGGGCCGGGCCAAGAGAGCCAGATCGCCAACGCCGCCGAAGGACTTGCCTCCCCATGAGCTGTACTTTCTGCACAACAAGCCCGGCCGGCCCAAGACGTCGGACAATACCTTGACGTCGCTCAACCTGCTCTCCCACGACGAGTACTTTAGCATTCTGCGGGAACACAAGGATCGCCACGCCGAGAATATCGACTATCTCGAGTCCCTCCACGCAGAGTCGTTTCCACAGTGGGCGTTTGAGCTGTCGCAGGGCTTCAGCGTATGTCTCTACGGCCTGGGGTCCAAGAGGCACCTCCTGCGCAAGTTTGCGACCTACATCCACTCCCACAACAAGTCAAACAAGGCCGGCAAGATTGTCATGGTCAACGGCTACGCTCACACGACAAACCTCCGCGAAATCCTCAGCGTCGTCGCGTCCGCCATTGATCCCACCCAGCGAGTGCCAAACGCTCAACCCGCCGTCATGATTCAAAGCATCGCCTCCCTTCTCTCCACTACGAAACTCACAATCACAATCATCGTCAACTCCATCGACGCCATCCCCCTCCGCAAGCCCGGCTCTCAGGCTATCCTCTCCCAGCTCGCAGCCCATCCGCAGATGAACCTCGTAGGTTCCGCCGACTCGCCCGATTTCCCCCTGCTGTGGGATATTGGTGTCCGGTCAGACTTTAACTTTGTCTTTCACGACTGCACCACCTTTTCACCTTTCAAGGCCGAGCTCGACGTTGTAGATGACGTCCACGAGCTCCTCGGCCGGCAATCCCAGCGCGTCAACGGTCGTGAAGGTGTCGCGTTTGTCCTCAAGAGTCTCACAGAAAACGCAAAGAACCTGTTCCGCCTGCTTGTCGGCGAAGTTCTCATCGCAATGGAAGACGAAGGCGACGACGGCGTTGGTCTGGAGTATAGAATGGTGTATAACAAGGCCGTGGAGGAATTCATTTGCAGCTCCGAAATGGCTTTTCGGACGTTGCTCAAGGAGTAAGCCAACGATGCCCGGAATCACCCCCTTTCATGTCCTTTTATACTACCCATCCGATGAATCGCCGAATAATGATACTGACAAAACTGCTTAGATTCCATGACCATCAAATGTTGACAAGTCGTAAAGACAACCTGGGAACGGAATTACTAAGCCTACCGTTTAGAAAAGAAGACCTTGAAGCCATTTTGGAAGATTTAACTGCATAGTTGCTTTGCTTTTTTTTTTGCTAAATGAATGGTGTTTCTCTGCCAATATTGTTAAAGAAATAGGATGACACACGAGGGAACGAATATACCAAAAAGCGATGGCGCATTAGTTTCTATAAAGTCTTGCATTGAGTTCTCACCGTGATGTTTCTTTTTTTCAACTTTGAATGGTTCCTATTGTCACCAACTGCGGCCCTCTTTTCGAAAACTACCCGTCTATTTCTACCTCGTAAATATCTAGCCATTAAATCATAATTTCTTCCCCTCACATCGCGCTGGCATTCTCATCATACGCAGCCGTCTAATCCCACCCATCTGTAATCAATCTATTAAAACAAAGTAGATGAAGAGGGGGGAAAATATATCGTTTCATCGTATGATCCCACACTGCAGTTGAGTACCCCACCGTTTGATAAACCAAAGAGAGAAAGAAAACGCCCGTATCATGCTTCTATATAATTTAAACTTCAAGCGCTTTGACGCATGTCCAGAGAATCACTGGCACAATGACATTGTCGTTGCCTCCCGTCAAGACTGCCTCTGTCAAGCTTGCCATGGAGGAACACACTAGGGCGTGTCCAGCTCTGGTGGTCATGCTCGTGCCCTCGCCGTCGACGGGCCACTGCCCTATTCGAAGCCAGAGACTAGCAGTCGTTAGACCCAGGAAGACGACAACTGTAAATGCCAAGCTCCCCTCGAGGCTTTTACCGCCACCCCAGAGCCATTTGCGATGGCCATATCGGCGCCCGATGAGAGAGGCAGCTGCATCACCGAGGCCAACACAGACGACTCCTGAAACCATGCTAATCTCTCTGGTGGGTATTTCCCAGCCGGTCAAGTAGTTGGATCCAGTCCGCGGCAAGGATCCGAGCGACAGCCAGAGAGGAATGGCACACCCAATCAGGAGAAAGATGTGAGATATCACAACAGGCCCGCGAAAGTCCCTTCCGTCCACATACGGAGCTAAGAAGGAGGCGATCGGCTTGGAGAGAGGCGGCAGCTGGCTTGCCCGCAGCAGATCTAGAATCAAGAATATGGCCAGGACGATGGAAAGAGCCAGGGCAACAAACGTCGGATCGACATAGGTTGCTGGAAGCAGCATGCCGACCATCATGAAATGGAACACCTTCCGCCGGGTGTCCACCTCGTACGTGTTTTTCAGTTGAAACACAATGGCAAGCCCAACAATCAGAATCACGACCCAATAACCGCTAATGAAGAGACGTGTGCTGGCCTCGCCAAAACCATCATGGCGAACATGCTCCACCCAGCCACGGTGGCACTGCTTCGCATCCGACGTGTCAAGCCGTGGGGGAAGACAAATCCAGCGTTCAAGGTTGGCCCTCACAACTCGATATCTGAACCCTGGCAAATCACCGAAAAAGTAGCCGAGAGCCCAGCCCATGGGCTCGTTGCCATCGAGGGCATATTTCTGCACATATGGGCGGATAAGGGCCACTATGATGACTGCCAAGCAGGCGTATACATAGCCTGCATATATCCACTTCCTCAGTGCTGCTTGAGCCAGCGTAAACTTGAAATATGCGCGGATAGAAACAGATGCCGTCCGTTTTCTCCTTCCGGACGGAGTGTGCGTTGCTGCTTTGCGAGAGAGTTTCTCGGGAAATGGAGTCGTATGTCTTCGGGACATTCCGCCTGCTTTCCATCCATTCTCGATGGTGGGTGAAGAGGGATTTTGCATGTCAGATGGCGTGTCTGCCGCTATGCCGAGCGATTGGACTCTAGTAGGACCACTAAACCGCAAATCGTCTTCGTCGTCATCGGTTGAGAAGGATATATCGTCGTGTAAATCTTGAGGTGATCCTAGGATTTCGTTTTTCAGCCTCTGCCAGGACAAGAGTCTGATCAAGGACTTCCAAAGAGGGCGTCGTGGCGGATACGGCTCTCTTCGGAACCGCCATTTGGGGACTCTTGCCAAAACAATTCCCCATCTAATCACGGCACCACAGAGCACGAGTAGACTCAATCCGCCACCCCATAACAGAGCCTTTAAGATCTGAATCTGGGGCGACGACGCCAAGAGCAACACGTTGATTAGCGCAATTGAAAGAAGCTGAAGCTCGGCTGTAAGGAGGCTGGTCGTGGTAAGATGATGTAATACCGCGCAAGCAGTTCTATGAAGAGGGTATAGCAGGACGAGGTCTTCTTGCGTGAGGAAGGAATAAGTCGGTATAAATCGAGAGTGATCTGACGGAGAGGATCGCCAAATCAGAGGTAGACACGATAGAACCCAGTGGAGAGAGTCATATGCGGCGTTTTGATCTAGTTTCGGTACCACTTGTTGTGGGATCGAGCTTATGCCAAGTATAATATTGGGAAGGATGGCTGCTGGGTTGTTGACAGATACGAGCAGTGACACAAATATCGTAATTGATGGAGGGTAGAGAAGAGGCGCAGGGTCGAAGCTTGAGGGAATCTTTAGCGGCAAGATGGAAGATGCCTGGCGATTCTTGTAGCTCCATGCCACAGCTCGAATCGGATACAGCAGTAGCAACCCTCCGTACAAGGCACCAAAGAGATAGAAATCTACAACTAGTAAGGAAGAAATCCCAAAGAATGGAGAGTGGATGTGATGTACCTTTGCGCCAAGTACGTAATGCCGGTGCCAGCAACTTGTTTGCTTGGATCAAGCCAGCGAGCGTGGTGATGATGCCAACTTCAATGGCTCGCTGCACGAGACTCTTCTTCCGGCGGATGATGTCCGGTAAGATGGCCCTCTCTTCAGACTTTTTGCCACCATGTGATGCTCGACGACTCGTTGGAGGTACTGGTTCTTGCAAGACTGCGGGCGACAGGAGCGGCGTCGAGGTGCCAGAGATGACCTCGTTTCGGCCTCTCAGCCCTTTGTGGGGTCGCAGTTTTGGCGGCGGCAGGCCCTTGAGGAAGTGCTCATCGTCGGCATCGGTGCCGCTATCGCTCGCTGGCGTCGATTCTTTGGAAAAGGTTGGTAGGCCGGATAGCGATGGCTGGCTCGAGTCGTTGCCCAGCTTCGGCGATGCACTTGTTTCGCCGCGAGAGACCAGATGGTCAGAGGGGTAGGGGAGCTCGGAACTCTGGTGGTGGTAGGGGTGAGGCGACCGGTTCAATGCGCGAAGGACATGTTGTTCATCTTGATCCAGAGCCTCTGTCGACACTGGGCTGAGGTGCGTTGGCATGTCGTGTGAGGCCACTTTTGCTAAGAAACATTGAAGACGGTTGTGGAGTGGACGTGGCTCGAGAACTGGATGACGTATTAGGGAACTAGGGCGTCGACAGCCTTGGGGGAATTCCAATGGCTGCTGCTCGGGCGGCTTCAGCAGAAAAAAAGGAGTCTTTATATTGGGAGAATTAAATCGAGAAGAATAAACGACATCAACGTAGAATGGTGTTGGACTTTCACATGAAAGCTACGTGTACGGCTCGCTGAGGCTTTGCGAATACCAAGGTTGGTCCATTTGCTGGCATTATCACGTGAAACCCTGATGGCAGCCAAAGTCACCGCCCTGCAAATCATACGTGCATAGTACTTGCATGAATCAGCGCTGGAGATTGGCATGCTGAAGAGGAAACTCGGCCAAGAATGAGCGACAGATGATTGGGCAATTTATTTGGACATCTTCAACGGCAATTAATATAAAAAAGTCCCTGTACCTGTGCCTGTGCCTGTGCCTGTGCCTGTGCGTTTTTAGCATTGCAGGCGTCGCCTTCACGTGTTCTCGGCGACGGCAAACCTCATGCGCCGTTTCAAGCAGCTTGGACGCCGGTTCTCTGCTAATTGTCTCAACAGCTGAGTCGAACTACGACTACTATAGTAGCTTAGTACCTAGTAGTAGTAGCAGCCACTTTAGAGTTGGTGACTTATCAGATTGTTTACACATTGCCAAAATGGGCAAAAAAGAGCAGAGTAGAGGCAAAGTTTGCAGCCTCGATACTTGTTGCAACGCCAATTGGAACCTCCCACTGGCCTGGCGCAACAAGGATGGCCATTTCACAAGGCTGAGAGGATCCGAAGCTATAGCTGCAATGCAGAGCCCCCAAGGTTGAAACCGGGATGCGGACAGCCAATTGGTGTCGAGGGGAATGCCATGCTTGCGCTGGTAAACGGCCTGGAGGCTAAATGCCAGTACTGTAGGTATTTCAGCTCGAGTGGAGCCATTTGATGGACGGCCGCAAATCATGGAAAGACAAGTTGCACCAGACAAACAGAGTTGAGACTATCGAGTTGAATCTCACGAAGATGGTTGGGCAGGGTTACAGGTGCTTCCGGTATCCGAAGATTGGATTCTCACTGAGAGATGCAGTCAACAGCAAGTACAGGCCCGGCATATGACTTCAATGTTAACTCATAATTCGGAGCTTTGTGCCAATTGATAGGTATACATCAATGCTGCTCACCCAGAGCTGTAGTGTTTACGAATACTCGTACATGATTGTCAGAGAAATTGCCCTCTTTCCCCTCTTTTCTCTCCAACTTCTTGGAGGTTGGTCTTTTGGCCTTGCGCTGAACTGCGCGCCGTGGCCTCCGAGGCGCTTCCAGAAGCCTGGATACCCTTGCTTACCTCGACAATTCCCCATGAGGCTGAGGGCGCCAAATGCACGGACTCGCCAATCTAAACGCTGATCCAGGGTTTAAATAAGCCTTGGCTGAAATCCCAAAGTTTGCCGGCCTCTGCACATTGGCCAGAGAGCGATAGTCTGGGCCTTGTCGTCCGCATGGCCCATTGTCCAGTCAGGGTCGGCCAAGTCTCCAACATCTTGTCCCCTTCCCGCTTCTTTTCGACTCGAATACGAGCCGCGCGAGAAAATGGGCTGAGCCAGCGTCGGTTGGGCTTTTTGGCGGTGATGTCAGTGATGGAGTGCGGTTACGGAGTCGCAGCTGTTAGCCGCACGGCTAGTCTTTGTTTGCTCGTGATACCGCTTCGGGGCGATCCCGCGGAGAATAACGAGGGCGAAAGAGCGTATTATCCTGGGGGCGCATTTCGCAAGACATGCTCACATTCGAACCTGGACGCATCTCGTCGCCGTCATGGTTACGGGATGCTGCGGGCGGCGTCCCGGCGTCTTCAAGGCGCCCACGAAAGGGGTTACACCGCCCCGATTTTCACGATCACGACCGTGATGTGGAAGAAATGTAAGCAGCGGGAATGCCGGCAGCGAGAGCTAGGAAAACTAGGAAACGGGCTATGGAGATGGGGGGAGATCACGCCACGCCTTGTTCGAATGGACAAATGAACAACTTGTACGGGTGCGTACGAGTAGGAGCACGCTACTCGTTGTGCAGATGTATACTTGTAATGTGTTGGTGACGAGCGAGGACACTGTGGGAAAAAAAGAGGGCATCGCATCGCCAGGCCATCATGGTGTACGCAACCCTTTTGTCGTCGGGACATGGGCCTAGACGGGTGATATATGACCATCGATGATCATAAGGAGATGGGCGATGCCACTTCGTAAATGCAGCTTCTCGTACAACCGGGGAGCAGGGACTCCGCCTAGCAGTGCTAAATAGGGATACGACAACCAAGATCCGAGCAGAGGGCACGGGACTGCCACTGTATAGTAGAAACAAGGGCGACAGACAGAGATCAAAGAAGGGCTGTTTTTCTCCAGAGTTGATGAATCAGTCGGCACTGTCTGGGCAAGGCGCTGCTGGTCCTGGTCCTCCTATGTACGAACTACTGCGTGCTGCGTGTTGATGATGCTGGTGGTTGGGTGGCGATTCTCATGCCGGCAAGTGGATTAACAGCTACGAGTACCTGCTCGTACTTGTAGACTGAAATACGGAGTACGGAGTAGCTTGCCCGAGCAAAGAATCGAATCGAGACGATGGGCGGAGAGAGACGAGTTTTCATGAAGCCGCTCCGGGATAAGGCGCCAGATCCAGCGGCATCAATTGCTGTGTGTCGTGAGTGAGCCAGCAGTTGAATTGATGCCTACGAGCACACACCTGCGTCCACGTAATCATTTAGACCTGATCCTTTGGCTCACTTGCTGCTCCTCTTCTATCGCCGAGTTTTGCCCTGTCATCCCGAGTACCTATTGCTCAAGTCGCGGGCTCATGGAGGCGAAACAATACATGTACTATAACCCAAAGTCTACACGCTTCAAGCTCAAAACAGGAACAGAGGCCTGACGTGGCGTAACGCCTGTTTTGCCGCTGGAATGGAGACGCTGGGCCAATATATCGGAATTGAATTCGTCCACTTGTGTTTTTCCTCTTCCCCTTCCATGTCTGCCAGTCCCTTTTCTTGGGTTCCCTTGCTTTGCCGCTTAGCATCGAGTCATTAGTAGGTACTATAGGTAGGTAGTGGACGATGCATGCCTGCACTGGTACAATGGCGCCTGGTACCGCCCAGTAAGCTCCCTCTGGCGCTAAAGAAGAAAAAACAGCTGGGCAACCTGCACGACCACACATGGACGAGTCTGTCAAACGCCGGCAGCGGCTCTGCAGCAACTGAAACTCGTCATGGATTCCGCGATAGCTCCCCCCCCCCCCCTGCAGCGGGCCTAGTGCGCTAGAGCTCAGAGGCCACCCAGAGCCGCAGCCAGTCAGAGCCGGCAAACGGCTTGTGTCTGGAAATATTGGCCCTCAGCCCGTGCTTGACGTCTCCGCCATCCCAACCTCCAGCCTGCGCAAGCGTCTGCCGTCCGCTAATAATGACGCATGGATGGATAAGCTATCGCCCTTGTCCTTGTATCAGTGAGCTGTCATTGCTGCCGTCCTTGCCATGCCAGCTGAAGCCGAGTGGGCTGGGCTGGGCTGGGCTGGGCCACCTCGTATCCATGGATAGCAACAGAGGGACGGGGATGCTTGTGATACTGCATCGCATCGTATCGTGTCGTCTGTCTGGTACAAGCGCGGCCACGGCGGGCGAGGCTGTTCAACCCGTGCCAAGCGGATTAGCATTAGCAGCCCTTTGATCCTGTTTTCCCATACTCGGTGCTTGCCATCGACCTTCTTCTTATCTTTCACAAGCACAAGCTGGCGGAGCGCCTGTATGCAAGCCCACGGACCCTCCAGCCAGCCGCCAACCCAAAACTTATACTTTTCCATCGTCGAGGAACGGCAGCCTCTCTTTTCCACCACACTTTTCCCCCTTCTCCTCTGCCTGCATATATACATACACATACACGTACACGTACTCGCCAGCTGTCGTCCGTCTTCGTTGGCCAGACAAGAAAACGCCTCTCAGCAACCCCCGACCCGACTCGGCAAACCGGAGACCTGCAGCCATCTGCCCCCCCAGACTTTGCCCCAAGAGGAGACTCCAGACGAGTGTAATTCTCCCAAAGAGAAGACGGGGACCCGCCCTCGCTCGAAAACCCTCTTGCTAGACCTTTCGGGCCCGGCATAGTCGAACCCAAAAACCCAAAACCCCTCTCCGCTTGGCCTGCCGGTGGTGGCGTGTGTCTCGGATTCGTCCAGTCTCGTAAACTTCAAGACACCCCCTGCCCTGCCTGCAGCAACACGGGACTCGCATACTCAACTGCCCCATTCGTTCAACTCTTGACAGTATATTATCCCGCCGTCATGGCTCCCGCGGCTTACAACGACCGTCATGGTCACCCAGAGGCTGGACTTTGGAAGAGCACCCAAGGAGAGAAGCAGACCGGACATCATCAGCACCTCACACGGCAGACCCCAAGCAACAGCAAGATGGTGTACTTTAGGCGGGCACTGCTCATCATCGCAGTGGGCTTCGTCCTCGGCTTGGGCGTGGCCACTGCCCGGCCCAGCGCCGTCAACTGCCACAACTCCAAGGTGGCCGTGGCCAAGGCTCACGCCTCCAACGGGGAGCTGGCCGAGGCACTCCAGAAGGCGTCTCCCGACCTGCTTCACCGGCTGCTGCATGCCTATCTCCCCGAGAGATACCAGCACGGCGTCTTCCCCTCGGATCGTGATGCCATTGATGCCATCCACGGCGACGACCCTTCTGTGGCCTCGGCTATTGTCCAGATTGCCAAGAGACAAGAGGATACACCAAACAACAACAACAACAACAGCACCATCCCCAATTCATCTACAACCTCTCCGCCCTCGTCGTCTACTACGGCCCAGGAATCCTCCACCACACCTGCACAGTCCACCACGGATTCATCGTCATCCACAACCACCACGCCTGAGCAATCCACGACCGAGTCCACCACGAGTAAGTTCCACTTTGATATGGAAAGCATCACTGTGACGATGACTAACTCTTGCATCAATAGCCCAACCCGCCAGCAGCACTGCCGAGTCCACAACCTCGGACTCATCTTCAACCACTGCTCCGGCTTCCACTACCGCAGGGCGCACCACCACCGACCAACAGACCACTACCAACACCGGAAGTGCAAGCTCAACGGAGCCCCCCAAGCTCGACCACTTCTGCTTCTGAATCCACTACTACTACTACTACTACTACTACTACTACTGGTACGTCCACTACAGGAACTCAAGAGACCACCACGGCTGCCTCCTCCTCTCCCACCACCACCGCTCCAGAGTCCACCACCTCTTCTGGTAGGTCGTCATCAAGCATCGTTTCATCGTTTACCGATGCATCTACCACCGCTTCTGATACTTTGCCCCCTTCCTCCTTCTACCTCTTCCCTCCCTTCCTCAACTTCCCCCCCGGAATCGACGACAGCGACAGAGACCACTACTGGTATGTCAGATTTTCGCGTTGTCGTTTGACATTGTCGAGACGGACATGCCAACTCTGGTGTTGATGCTTGGACCATTTGCTGGATGTGAACTCTCATGGTTGCTTGATTGCGAGTGCTTCAAATTCTGCGAGACAAAACTGTCACTTTCTTCTTCTCTCTTCTGGTATTAAAGATTGCAACCGCCATGTCCATAACTAACACGCTTTGGGCAGACATCACCGTAATACAATCAACCACTCAATCTACCAGTGAGGGTCCGGAAACAACCATTACTTCGGGCACCAAGACGACGTCTGCTCCGGTTCTCCACACTTACACCAGAACTCTCCCCAACGGCGGCACCACCACCCTCACTTCCACGTCGTGGGTTGCCGTTGTCCCCACCAACCAGGCCGAGGGATCCAAGAGCCCTGATCTTCAGAACGCCGCCTCCCTGCCTCGTGGCGAGATGGTGCTGCCTGCTGTCATTGGTCTCATGGTTGGAGCCGTTCTGATGGTGTAAGACGGACATGACTGACCTCCCTTTTTCTTTTTTTTCCCTCCCAATATTTTCACCCTCCTTTCAACTTGCATAAGCATAAGCGTTATCGATACTAGAGGAACTGGCAACGGCGTTTCATTCATTTTCAATCTCAACAATTCACGGCCACTTCCTTACCACTCATTTCATAATACAACGACTCGGCGGATGCATAGATTGGGAAACTGCAATTTGTTTTTGGATTTTTAGCAACAAACTTGGACTTAGACTGGGATGAGGCCCTACGTGGGAAAGCCTCTGGCATAAACATTTGGCACATATGGCATAAAAAGGGGATACAGTGTACTTTGAGCATATAGCAAAGCGAGCAAGCAAGCAAGCACAGCAGCCACACATTTAGGCGCAACAGACAAGAATCATGGTCATCTTTTAGACTCGTGACATTGGACCTATTTCGATTTTCTAATCCATCATTGTCGTAAAATGTGTATCCTCGAATTTCTTTTGATAGGTTTCTTGGGTATATGATCATCCAATAATTTCAACATCCAGGGACAGTAAACGCCCGAAACTCCATTCCATGCAAATATGTTTTCTTTCCCATGGGGTCCGATGCAAAAGCACCATTGCCGTTTAGCCCGGTCCAATTTTGGGCATGTCATGATGCTCGCTCAGCCTGGACAAGTACGTATTCAGCTCCTCGACGCGCTCTTTGTGTGTCTTTAACAACTCGGGTCTCGATCCAGACGATTGCGCAATCTGGAGAAGCTGTGCCATGTGTCAGCCAATTCCATTCAAAAAAAAATTGAAGCTCAAGGTGCAAACGAGGAGGGAATTTCTAGGCCTACCCTCTTCTTTCTGGCTTCCTCGTACCGTCGCTCAGACTCCGTCTTGAGCACCACTGGTTCATCGCCTTCCTTGTCCTCGCCGTCTTCATTGCTGTGATGATCATCGTCTATCGGGACTCTTTTTCGCATCGTCGGCTGCGCTTGGACGTGTCGTCGCCGTCGTCGTCCTTTTTGACGAGCGCGGCATCGTCTCCAGTCGAGAGGTTCTTTTCCAGGTCGGACTTGGCCGCCTTCTTCTTCTTCTTACCGACTTTTGCGCCCTTCAGCTTGAGGGCGCCGCCGCCAATGGTCTTGTAATCGTCGGAGCCCATTGCGAACCGTCGGATAGCAGCAAGAGACGTCTTGTGCGACGACGAGGTTGTCGCGGCGCCGACAATAAACGACAATAAACGATGCCGAATGAATGAAGGTGAGAGGATGCAGAACCACAGATCGAATGCAAAAGGTCGCCCGCCGCGTTAGTCATCAAGGAGAAAGGCCGACAATACGACGCTAGCATGTTTAAGCATTGAATGGCAAGCCAATGAGAAGCGGGCGGACAGGGGGGGGGCCAATGGCTCCCATCTTTCGCTAGTACATTTACATGCGAGGGGAACAGCGGCTCATGTGTGCCTTCACACTTTGAACCGTTTATTAAAGGTTCCCTTTTTGGTCCACCGACTCTTGTTTTTTTTCTTTTACTATAATTTCTATATATTCAGGGGGAAATCGCTTCGATTGTGCATAGCATTCGTTTTTTCGGTCCTTCTTTCTTCTGTGGTTTTTTTTTTACTTTCGAAGACGTCCTTTACGAAGACTACGGTGATCTGTGCCCTGTCCTTTTTTTTTTGCCGGTCCCGAGGCCGGTTTTTTGTTGCGAGACAAGCGCATTCCTTTGTCCCGTCGTTTGTCGAGATCTGCGACTCTTGCCCACGGAATACCGACGACGTCTCTTTGTGCTCACGATTCGAGTTGGCTGGCCTTTTGAGCGATATGGGATATCTCTGCTGAAATTCGCCGGTCGAAAGATAAAACAACTCGAAACACTGGGCGGACCAGTGAGGAGGAGTAGAAAAGAAAGGACACAAGAGGACACAGGGACAAGATGCCGCCCCTGCAGTCGCAGTCGCGGGACTCGCTGGAGCTCGCGTCGCTGGCCAGCTCCAGCGTCGCCTATGACGGCGCCGCCTCCGAGGTGTCGTCGCGTCAGAGCATCTCGTCGTCGCGCAGGCTGTCCATGGTGGAGGAGGAGGATCCCTTGGACGACGGCAACCCGGCGGTGAGGGGCAGGCTGGGCCGCTCATACTCGGTGTCGTCGGCGTTTGACTTTGCGGGCAACCTGTTCCCGCTGAGCTCGACGGCCGGCGCTGGCGGATACGCACCCATTGGCGCGCCGACCTCGGCAGGCAGGCCGAACGGGGGCCTGGGGGGAGGGTCGCTGGAGAAGCTCAAGACGCTGACGTATCTCAACGGCCTGTCGCTCATCATCGGACTAATCATCGGGTCCGGCATCTTCTCCTCGCCCAGCCAGGTGAGCGCGAGGCTCGGGTCCCCCGGCGCAGCCCTCATCGTGTGGGTGGTGGCGGGCATTCTCGCATGGACGGGCGGCGCCTCGTACGCCGAGCTGGGGGGCGCCAATCCCCCTCAACGGCGGCTCCCAGGTCTATCTGGCCAAGACGTTCAGCGAGCTGGCCGGTTTCCTCTTCTCATGGGTGGCTCTCCTGGTGCTGAAGCCGGGGAGCGCCGCCATCATCGCCATCATCATGGGCGAGTACTTCGTCAGGGCCATCATTGGCGCCGAGGCCGAGACGATTAACCCCTGGATCAACAAGGCCGTTGCGCTGGTGGGCATCTTTACGGTGACGTTTCTCAACTGCGTCTCGACAAGGGTCGGCACGCGGGTCAATGATTTTCTCATGTTCCTCAAGTTTGTGGCACTGTTGGGAGTGACCGTGGTGGGCATCGTGGTGGCCGCCACGGGTCTCTCGTTCAAGGGAGAGGCGAGCGGCGAGTGGAAAGCGCACGATTGGTTCACGGGCACGTCTTCGGATCCGTCAAATTGGGCGATTGCGTTGTACGCCGGACTATGGGCCTACGATGCTGGGACAATGTGAGTTGCGAGAAAAGGATCTGTGAAGAACGAAAGAGCTGTCATTCTAACATGTGCTTCCATGTAGACAAACTACGTCGTGGGCGAGTTTCGCAACCCTAGCAGGGACCTTCCCCGTGTCATTCACACGGCCATGCCGCTGGTCATTGTCTCGTACGTCCTCGCCAACGTGTCCTACTTCCTCGTCCTCCCCTTGGCGTCCATCAACGCCTCCAACACCGTCGCCGTCATGTTTGGATCCAAGGTCTTTGGGCCCATTGGCGCGCTCGTCTTTGCGCTCATTGTCAGCGCGAGCTGCTTCGGCGCTCTCAACTCGTCTACTTTTACCGCCGGCCGACTCATCTACGTCGCTGGCAAGGAGGGCTACATCCCCGACATCTTTGGCCGGTTGGGCGTCGGCAGCAATGACAACGACCACGGCCTGTCGACGCAGCGCTCCCGCAGCTGGGTCTCCAAGAAGTTCCGCAGCTGCTTTGGCGACGAAGACGCCGGCTTGTTCTTCACCCCCATTTACGCCCTGCTACTCAACGCCGTGCTCACGTCGGGGTACTGCATCGTCGGCGAGTTTAGCACGCTCGTCACCTTTTACGGCGTGGCGGGCTACACATTCTACTTTGTCACCGTGCTGGGCCTCATTGTGCTGCGTGTCAAGGAACCGCACCTGGAGCGCCCTTACAAGACGTGGATCTCCACCCCCATCATCTTTTGCTGCGTCAGTCTCTTCTTGCTCAGCAGGGCCGTCTTTGCACAGCCCCTGCAGACCATGATTGTCGTGGCCTTTGTCGCGGCCGGCATCCCCGTGTACTTTTGGCGGATCAGAGGGAGAAATAGGTCCACCACGCGGAGAAGCGGTGACATTGGCGACGCAGAGAAGCCGTGGTGGCAGTTCTGGAGACGGTGAAGGGACGTCGCATCTTTTTTTTTTTTCGTTTCTCGCGTCGGGTAAAATTCCCGCATGGAATGTTTTACAGAATACTACTTAAACTTATTAATGCGTCGTTTGAATTTGCTGGTTCAAGGAGCACTGCTCGATTTTTTGGCTGGGGTGGTTTCAAAAGGGGCACTTCTTAGACAATGACGGGCTGGCATTGGGAGGGCATGATTGCTAACGGATGTGAAGACTGCAATGAGTAACGCATGGTTGAAAGAGTTGTCGCATTTATTTATAAGCATGTATCATGAATAAAGGCTTTATTAATTACGTTGAACCTTCACAGCAAAGTCACAGCAAGGTCACGGCAAAGTCACAGCAAAGTCAAGTCATTTGGTTGAAAAAATAAAAAAATAAAAAAGATATAGTATTGTTGCTGGCACTAATAGCTAGATATGCAAGAGGTATTCGTGTCATTGTTCAGCGTTATCATATACATATGCCGACTTTTGTTGTTGTTATGATTCATTTTGTTTCTTTCAGCAGGCGGGGTTTTCTTGTTCCCTTTCCCTTTTTCAAGCCAGGCAATACCTCCCCTCTCCAGGTCCTCCCTTTCGTTCTCCCACCGCTTATTTCTTGACGGTGTTGATCTTGTCACGCTGGCCGTAAGAGCGGGTAGCCCAGTCACCGTTGTAGACGATGAGATCCTCGGGGCGGTAGTCGTGCTTGCCGGAGAGGTAGCTCTCGAGGATGGCCTTGGTGCCGTCGGCATAGCGCTTCTGGGCATCCAGGGAGGTTCCAGACATGTGAGGGGTCATGGCGTTGCCGAAGCCAAAGGGGTTGACGGCGGTGCGCAGAGGGTGGTCGGCCGGGGCGGGCTGGGGGAACCAGACATCACCACCGTAGCCGGCGAGGTGGCCGGTGCGGAGGGCCTCGGCGACGTCCTCCTTGACGACGATGGCGCCGCGGGCGGTGTTGACGAGGTACGAGCCCTTCTTCATCTTGCTGAGCAGCTCCTTGTTGAAGAGGCCCTTTGTCTTCTCGTGCAGCGGGCAGTTGATGGTGACGACGTCGCACTGGGCGAGCATCTCCTCGAGGGTGTCGACGCGGCGGCAGCCAATCTCGGCCTCGACCTCGGGGCTCAGGCCCTGGTAGTCAAAGTACAGCAGCTCCTTGCAGCCAAAGGGCTTGAGGCGGCGCAGGACGCGCTCGCCGATGCGGCCGACGGCGACGGTGCCGACGACCTTGCCCTCGAGGTCGTACTCCTGCTTGGCGACGGCGGCCACGTCCCACTTGCCGCTGGCGACCTGCTCGTGGGCGGGCACGAAGTTGCGCAGCAGCACGAGGATGGTCATGACGACGTGCTCGGCCACGGAGACGACGTTGGAGCCGGTGACCTCGGCGACGGTGATGCCGCCGTTGGTCTTGTTGGCCGCGATGAGGTCGACGTGGTCAGAGCCGATGCCGGCGGTGATGGCAATCTTGAGGTTCTTGGC
This sequence comes from Trichoderma pleuroti, assembly GCA_001721665.1. Lineage (NCBI taxonomy): Eukaryota > Fungi > Ascomycota > Sordariomycetes > Hypocreales > Hypocreaceae > Trichoderma > Trichoderma pleuroti. Next base: position 46,548 of record MDJU01000128.1, read on the forward strand.
CTTGGCCAGACGCTCGGCGGTCAGGTAGCCGGGGTGGAAGCTGTCCATCTGTTAGACTGGGATATACATGGTGATGGCTTCAAACATACGGGGTGGTGATGATGACTTCGGCGTCAACCAGCTCCTGGTCGAACTTTGAGTTTTCGCCCTCCTTGTCAGAGGTGGTGATGAGAGTGTGGCCCTGGTCCTCGAGCCACTTGCGGATGCCGAGCTCGTTCTCAGTCGTTCCGAGAAGGGCAGGGACCTGTGGTGGTTTGTGTGTTAGCAAAATGATGATCCATATACATGTATCCAATGCCTGTAGACCAGAGTATACCACTACTAACACTACTTCTATTCAAATCATTGGAGAGCTTCCCCCCCCCCGCATGTAGATTCTCGGAGGCCAGCAGCCGGTCTCTCCCCCGCATTCCCGCGACTCAGATGAGCCGAGTTTTGGCTTGACCGGCGCACAAACGGCCCCATCTTTTGTGGTTTGGATCGAGGCGATGCGGCCCCCACAAATATGGTCCGAGAATCAAACATGAAGATGGACAGGGAAAGCTCATGTCATGGGCCAATGGCACAAAGAGAGAAGCAGGATGGAAAGTTTGGCGAGAATAAGGGGAGAGGGAAACAAGAAACTCACATCCCTGGCGTGCTTGCCACCGTCGTAGAGGACGAGGAGAACTTTGACCTTTTCGCGGGCGGTTGTCAGCGTGCGGATCGATGAGGGCATGAGGCGTGGCTTGAAGGAGCCCAGCTTGGGGTTGGCCAGGCCGGCTGCGCGCGAGGAGAATTGGCGCGAGGCAAGAGAAGGGGTTGAAGAGACGAGGGTAGCCCGCGAAGCGAGTGACACGGAACGAGAAAGGGGGCGGAAAGATACCATTTTGGCTAATGTAGTGGGAATTTTTTTCTGAAAAGAAAAAAAAAAGAAGACGGAGTGGTGATGATCTGATCGACGAGGGTCTCTTTTCGATTCAAATCAGGGCGACAAGAGCTTATATAGGTAAGAAACGTGCTGTTGGTGAAAAAGTTAGCCACCCGGGCGTCGGAGGACAACACAAGTAGATGCCGGGGGGGGCGTCAGGTCAAAGACGTACAAGGGTGGAGAGCGATGGCCTGATGCTGCTGGATGAGGCTTGGAGGATGCCTGCAAGGGTTTGTTCGGGAAGAATGAGGTTTTGATGGCTTGAGGGAGGTGGTAGAGCAGAGTAGCAGCCTCCGATATTTATGCTCCGAGAAACCCCCCCCCCCCAAACACAACGCCCCCTCTCCGTCTTCAGTCTCGCAAGGACCGTGCAAAGACAAATGACACATGCGAAAGAAAGCAATCGAAGAGAAGCCCCTCATCTACTCCGTTCCCCCGTACGTAATTGTCGCTCCTCTGACGCTTCTGCCTCTTGCTTCTCCTCATCGTTCGTCACTGGGGCTCTAGGGAAACCCGGAGCCCCCTTCCCGGCTCGCTGCAGGCTCGGCATCCCACCGATGGCCGCGACTTGGGTTCCCCCCCCCCCCCCCCGCCGTTGATCCCATTGGATTGGGAGAGGCGTCTCCAAAAGAAAGACGAAGAGGTGGGAGTGAGAGGATCAGCCGGGTTCCAGTTAATCTAGCCGGGTTCCAGTTAATCTAGCCGGGTTCCAGTTAATCTAGCCGAAGACACGTAATTTGATGGCATCGCGAGCGTACATATCTCGGGATTCGGGGTCAGGTTGGAGATGTGGGGGAAGCCAAGTTTGGCGTTTGGCTGGTTAGCGCTGGGAGCGGGGGAAAGGAGAAAGTGACCAGGACCAGGGTGAGCGACAGCTGCTCATCTTTTTGCCGGATGCTGTACGGAGTAACAGTTTGAATACGTTGGATTCTATATCTGGCATCGTGTTGTGTTGTGTTGTGTAGAGTACACAAGAAAAAGTACACCGTTGAGGCATGCACCTTGCTGTCCTCGTCACTTACACAGAGAGATGCTCAGCTTTGACATGTACAATGTACAAACAGTCTCGTCGTTTATGCATGCACTCCAAATGCTATAGTACTATTGGATACGCTCGCATGCTGCAAGGTATGTATGTTGGTAGTTCATGTCTTATTTACACGCAATGCCACTCTGCTAATGCAAAGTCCTGCCCTGTGTGAGGCTGATGCCGCCCGTGTGTGTTTCAATGAGGTCAATTTCATCTTTTTTTTGCTAGTTCCCGTCCTCGATGCTACCAAGGTAGAATGAATACCCTCCCTACCTTGCGGTAACAAGTCCGTCTAGGTCTTACTGTCCAGGTCTGGAGGTTACATGCAGTTGAAGCTTCGACTAACACTTCAACGTATATGCACGGAGCCTAAAAGTTCAGCCGGAGACACGCGGCCGGCCAATCAGCAGCCGCCCAGCCACCAACCATCTCAGTACACGTACATGGCCCATTGCCTGTTTTGCCTCTGCTGCGCATTGGAATATCCTTTACTATAGCAGGATGGGCATCAATTGGCTCGACCTCCTCTTTTTCCCCCGCCTTTTCGAGACACCCTCTTTGCTGCTTCTGCTCATCTCACGGTGAGGGGTGGCGAGGCGAATGCTGCATCTTTCGGCCGGTTTGGATACTTCAGGCTGTATTTCCCGTCTTACCGTCTTGCATGGCACAAGCTCATGTCAAGTCTCTTTTGGACGGGAATTTCCCCACAGCATCGTGTCCCGCTTTTAACCCCGCTGAAGACACGGAGCTTTGGAGCCTCCAAACAAATGACAGCTGACCAGCGTATAGTTGAGATTGTGAGACTGATGAGTAACTCTTTCAGAACCGTGCGAATAGTAGTGTGTATATAATAACATTGGATCACTAATAGCATACAATGACTTTTGATTTGCTTTCATGTAAGAAACCAATGTACTCTGCACATTTGGGGGAGATGTTGCTACTGTCGTCTTATATGTGCAGAGTACCTACCCTACTACATAGCTGTGATATCAACATCATGTAAATGGACATGTCAACAGTAATCAGACAACACCTCTCGCTCTGTTTATTTGATCAGGCTTTGAATATAGTATATGATGGAGAAAACGACATGTTATAACGATTGTCCATCTGTAAAATACTCGCTGACTTGCAGCATAGAGAGATGAGCACCCTTGTGTAAGAGCAACACGACTTCTCCAATCTCCCCATTCCCATGTCAAGGACATCCCCAACATAGTCACACCATCAACACCACTAAAAGTAAAAACCCCAAATCTACCGTGGCTCTACATCAACCAGCCATCAAGCAAACGACCTGTGGCGTACCTCGTCTCCAGCCTCAATCCCATGCCCCTTCTCCTACCCATATCTCCTGCAGGAACGAGCGGGTCGATGGCAACGGGTACTCTATTGCGAGATCGATGAATCGTACGACCAATTTGCTTCTAGAAGGATTTGACACGGTAACCTCGCTGCCCAATGGCGACTAGCCACTTTGTAGATGCTCTGGTTGCCCAGTAAGACCCACAGCCGTGATATCCACTACCGCTATACCATTCATCAGGATGTTGCAATCGTTGTGTGTCATACAAGCTCTGGAGACAGGGTTTCGTTAGAGTTAAACAACGTTTCACTGCCAGGCGCATGCTTTTCGCGACATATACCCTTATCGAGAGAAGGTAGAGGAGTGATGACACTTGAGGAGGTTGATCTGGAGAGGCAAGTGTCAGTGGGAGCTCCACCTGTCAGGGACGCGTATGTGATAGTCTAAAACAACAGTAGCATTGAAGATTTATCTTCTCTTTATCTAAGGTAACTAATATCTTGCCAGTTTACATCAAAGACATTACCGTATCTGATCTTATACTACCTAGAAGGCTACCTTCTATGCGTGTCTGTATCTCATCATATCCATACCCGAGTGAGGTACAAGTACACGTATATTCAATTGTCGACGCTTTGGTTCCGAGACATCCGCATGAAACGGAGCAACGGCGCCTGTCTCTTTCATAGCATGATGAGAGGATCCAGTTGCGGTAATGGACGTTTCAATCTGCCATTATCTCGGTATCCATCAAGGTCCACCGGGTCTGGAAGCCCACTCGGCGCATTCCTCTAGCTCGGAGGCCAAGCAGGGCTAGAATTAGCATCAGAGCTGAAAAGACATGTCAATTCATGGCTATGTGTATTCCTCAACGTAGTGATGCACCTGAGGATTCAAAGCAACTCATCAACAGTTATACTCGATCAACCAGGATATCCAAACGAATCACTTTCAGTATAAATGTGCACAGTTTAGGCGCAGCATAGATCCCCTAGATCAGCTTCATGCTCTCTAGTACGATCCCACGGCAAAGTTCACCCGGCGCTGAACTTAATTGCCCTCGGAAGCTCCATTGTTTCTTCGTTCCATGGACGCCACTCGTTGGCCATCAAGGACACAAGATCTAAGCCCTTCTCAGCCCGTCAACCCATCCATCATCAAGACACCCACTCGCCTGTGCGGGCACCAACAACATCGCGCCCTGTGGCTTCGTTTCTCGCCAATGATCACGTCACATCGTATCCCATAGCCATAGCCCTCGGAACTGGCCTGGGGTCCATTCCGCCCATGCAGGTACTCCGAAAACAGCTTCCCCGCCTCTCTCACCGAATCCGAATCTCCGAACCTCCTCTCCCGAGCCCCCGCAAAAGCCTGCCGCCAGTTACAAAAAGCCCCTCAGCCCATATATCCGGCAATCTCGCGCGTGCCAGGATCCCCCCCCCCCAGGCCAATCCACCTATGGGAGCGATGCCCACTTCGCCGAATCTCCTCCAGAAAGGCCATCTTCGGCGTTGAACCCCTTGCGTAGCCGAGGCGGTTACGTCCCTGAAGTATACGTGATGCATGATACATGTATTGCAGAATTGCCGCAAATATACAGCCATATGCCGCTCATGTTGAAACCAGAGAATGCCGCTGCATGTCTGCAGCTTCTCGATTGATGATTATGCGTCAATTACAAAATCAAAAACAGATTTGTGATGTGAGGCCGTGCAACACAACTGCAAAGGCGTAAAGGAGCCCGCCCCAGCGAGACAAGTCCGAACGGCTTGCCTGCTACATGCCCGTCGGCCTTTCGGGTCAAGTTCAAGGCCTAGGCCGTCCTCGTGGATTCAGAAAATGACGCGTTACTTGGGCTGGAAGCGCGGAGCAAGTGCTGTTGGTTGGATGCTGGAGAAGCAGAACCCAGAATCCCCCACGGAATGGAGTGTAACCCGGATGGGACAGCTGACGGCGCAGGTGATGCTCAACTTGGGGCTGACAAACAAGCTGGCAGAGTTCAACTCCTCGTCAGCTTACTTTCATTCTTCTTTTCTTCCATATCGTTGGAGGATGAAGTGATGTTTTCATCAGCAATTTGAGAAGCATGGAATTATACCATGGTGCCTATTTCCACGAAAGTGCGCTGACGATATCATATATCCACAGCAATCGGGGGCCAGAATACATGTCCCCTTAAGGCACCGCAAAAAAAAGGACCAATAATCACCATTGATTGGGTTACACTACAAATAACGACACTTCGATCCGAGCTACTTGATGTACATCAACGATAATTCACAATACGCAACGTGATTACAGCGTTGAGCACTCTTTCGCGTCCAGACTCATTGTTCACTCATCTCGCACCGGTGCAGCCAGCGTCTTGAGGTGTCGTCCTCAGCTGCAATATATATACGCTCACGCTCGGCACGCTTCCATACCAAAGCCCCCATATTTGACCAGCTCATCAGCATGACGTGTTCGAGACGCAACAACGGACTTTGCGTAAGTCAGTTACCACTCTGCATCGTTACAAAGGAATGAGTAAAACCGATACAATCTGCAACTCAGGAGGCGGGAGTAGATGCGTTCACGGCCGCCATCTCCTTTACCCATACCGCCCTTTCGATTCGACATTGTTGTGATATCACCGATATACGAAGAGACGAAAAATCCGGCTCGAACAAAGTGCCTTTGTTTGGAAGGGATGGGCAGCAGCCGTGTCTCCGCGTATAAACTCCGTTCCGCGATAGCCGCAATTACGCTTCGTTCCCACAGCCATTATGCACCGCTTGTTTGTCATTACAAACTATTTTTGCTACATCTAATCTCGTATCGAGGAAAGAACAATTCCATTTGTTTTCGTAGATTAGCTTTCAAAGTAATAGCCACAGTACGGATTTGTTGTAAGATGGATATCGCCTGTATGCACATGGTTAATCCTAGTAGAGCTCGTCTACTCTGAAAAGGATCCCCTTGTGAGATCGAGTAGTGAAACCTATTCTTCTTCACAAAGGCAGTAAACCTATGAGCTGTGACCTTGATAATCTATCATGTTCCAGATCCAACGATCCACAAAGCTGAAAGCGGGACAAATACATACTATCAAGACTCAAACTAGTACTGGATCGCTGTGATCAGCAGCCTGAATACCACAAATATTTGGGAAATACACAAGACGAGAATAGTTGATCAGTAATGCAGCCCTACATAATGATCTACGATTAGTGATTTTCCAGTTTTAAAACTCCTACGAAATGGAAATTCTATATTGGCCAGCTACCCTGTAATGTTAATACTTTTATTCGGAGCTCCATCTCAGCCAAGAGCCTTATTATCAATGGAACTAGGCTGTAGTTTATTTGGCTAACCCTGCAATACACCAAGTATTGTTCACGCTCAACCCACATGTTGAGTGTATGTGGTCGAGAAATGATATGATTTGTAAATGGGATTACTGTCTGCTCCAAGTCTGCGCATTTCAAGTGCCGATGCTAATGACCATTCTGACTCAGGGGAATGGAGTTTAATGGTAAATGCCGAGTCCTATTCGTATTCCAAATGAACAATCCTCCCTGGCAGTCAATGTACGAGCAGAAAGTTCTAGAAAAGTCCGGCGGTGTGCAGGGTTGGTATTGACGCTTGTACCAAGCCTGAAGCCCTATTTCGACATGATTCAATCATCAATGCTGGCGAGAGCCGCGGAGAAGGCACCAGCCAGCGGCGCCATACGGCCGCTCGTATAATAACCATTATTGATTTCGGCCAGGATGACAAGGGTGCCTCCCGCCTATTCTGTCTTAGCCACCTCGTATTTGTGGCTCTCTTCCCAAGAGATCGTGGCGGCAATGCCTGCGGCGTCGAGGAGCAGGGGCCGGAGAATCTGGTTCTTTGCCTTTCCAGATGCACATCTCCCGATGACAGTGGCGCAGGGCGGCTTTTGGGTCGCCATGGCGCCGGCAGCCGTATGCAGGATGAGCTGGAGATGGCCGGGGCGGGTGGGATTGGCTACTATTCCCGGCAGTTCGGGAAATAGGTCTGCATGTTTTATGGGACTCGGATGCCAAGTGAGGTATGCTTTCCACAGATGCATCATGACAACGTAGTAACGACAGATGTACTCGTTGGCTGAGTGTGGAGCATTCAGGAGAAGGGCTCACCAGGTGCTGTAGGTGAAACGTAACACAGCACTAACATGCGGAATCTCTCGTCCAGACTATGATGAATGAAGCAGTCCGTAGCGACTTGAGAAGACGTCGTACAAGAAACGTGTCCTGCTATTCAATTACCACATCCTATTCGATTACGACATCACGCCTTGTCAAACAGAATGAAGCCGACGGGCCAGCCGTTGTTGATCTGCAGCTCTGATATTTGGCATTCAAGCTAACTCAAGGCTCGGCACGGTCTTCCGAGTACACCGGCTACTGCATGCTGCATGTTCAACATGAAAGCAGCCCTCGTTGGGTCAGATCCTTGTCTGGTATAATTGCCGATGGGGAGGATTGTATACGGCCGTATGCTGTTCGTTTCTTTCCCAAGTCCAATCGGAATGGCCGTAGAAGGATGCTTGGTTTGAAACGTGGCTAGCGGCATCAACGGAAGGTATGAATGTGTACATGTATGTGAAGACGGAGAATTGGAAAAGACAAGAAAAGCATTTACCGCAGTGAGGCCTCTCCCGGACGGAGTACGATGCGGCTGGGATCATGGTTGGGCACTGAGCGCCCAGACGAACAAAATGCCATCAATCACAGCGACGATGCCATCAGCACTGCTCCACTGCCGACTCCTTATGCCCGCATGGAATCATTTTTTTCGACTTGACTCGGAGATGCGTGACACGCGAGAACGAGACCGAAATACAGGTGTCAAATGGTAGTACTCGTAATGGCAGTGGCAGCTTGGAATCCACGTCAGAGGGGGCGGAAGAAGAGAAGCAGGGGGATGCCGGCGATTAGGATGACGGGGGCGGATCTTGTGGTGTTTTGGACAAGAGATGAAATTGCATATTCCATGTGTATGGAAGTAAATCCATGTATTATTAGAAAATTAAAAGATTAGAAGACAGCTGGAGGTAGTTTCCGACTACGTACCTGAGGAGGTAGGTTTCATCGAGATTCAACATGTGCATGTACCTTGATGGCATGTATTGAGTTGAAGAGCTGCTACATCGAATGTCCATCTGCGTGCATTGATTTGATCAAATCATGATAAAATCATTCTGGAACTAATTCACATCAATTGTTGGGACAAAAAAAGTGTCAGTTAGTCCTGCTGTACACAAACACAAACCGCATGAAATCATATGCAGGGCAGAGAATACGAGCATGACGATGCCAAGGGTACATTGCCGATCATCGAGATGTGGCGCCCCCCCGTCGGCATTTTAGCCTTGTCCCGCTAGGGGGCTCTAGGGCAAGCCGTGGTGCTGGTCGGCCCCTAAACGGCCTAGGCCAGCGGCCGTGGCAGGCCAACTTACAGGCGTCCGGTCACGCGCGATGGCGCTGTGCTTTGGGGCAGTTATGGGGAGTTATGGGGATATGGCGAGGGGAAGCTGCCTCCCATGGCTTGGGGTGGCAATGCCAGCAGAAACACGGCAAAGACAAAGGACAAGGACAAAGCTGGATCCTGGACTGGGCTGATGCCATCTGGCAGTCGTGGAGACTCGCAAACGGCTATATAGTCTCGCAGCTTCCGCCGTTGGAATCCAAAACTTCCTCCTCTTCATCCAACAAGCCTGACAACTTACACCACAAAGCCAACTCTCCAACACAACAACAACAACAACAACAACAACAACAACAACGACAGCAACACAAACACCAACACAATCAACAAAACAACAACAACAACAACAATCTTCAAAAATGTTTGTCTCGACTGCTGCTCTCATTGGCCTTGTCGGCGTCGCTGCTGCCTCGCCCCTCAACATCGTCCCCAACTACCCTCCCGTCAAGCAGTCCACTGGCTTCCGCCTCGTCGTCAACGTCACCGACAAGGCCCTCGACTTCTCGCCCTCCATCCAGGGCCTCTACGTCAACAGCATCCACGTCGGCGCTGGACTGGGCGAGGCCGGCGTTGGCTCCAACGAGCAACAACCCGAGCATCTTCTACCAGAACGGCACTGCCCTTGACACTCGCTACAGCGGCGCCACCACCGTCACCGACCAGGGCACTCCCCCAGCTCCCTACGGCATCTCTCTGTCTCTGGATGCCGGCTCCAAGACTCTCTCCTCGGTCAACATCAACGGCGGCCTCGGCACCAAGGCCGTTCAGATCTCCAAGTTCCCCGAGGGTTTCCGCTTCCTCGGACCCGAGACCTTTGTCGTCTGCAACGAGCCCCTTGCCTACTACCAGGGCACCAAGTTCAACGTCATCAAGCAGGCTGCCACCACCATCAGCTCTACCGGCCAGGTCGAGAAGAACATCCCCGCCGGCTGTGTCCCTGTCCGCTTGATCCCCGAGTGCGCCACCCTCGCGGAGCTCCCTGCTGGATCCTTTGCTACCCACGAGTTTGCCATCAACTCTGACTGCTACGCCGATGTCGCCTCCATCAACTGGAGCCTGTACGGACCTTGAGTGCTCTAGATGTGCTCTTGAGCAGCATCAGCATCACCGCCGCGAATACTCATGATTGACCTTTTGTTATTGGCATTTTGGAAGCGAATGGTACATTTTTAATAATGGTGTTACAGCATACAATATGTTGCCCAGAGCGTAGGGGCACATGAAGTAATATTAATTTAGATAGTAATACATTATCAACTTCTCATAACCTCTTTTTTCATCTTGGCTCAGCCATCTTTTGGTTTTTATGCACACGTCCTCACACAATCATTGCTTCTGAACTCATGCCTTTTCCTTGAGCCAACACTCCGGCTTTTCGCAAAATAGAAACACAGCCTGATACAACATCTGGCTTGACACCCTCTGTCTTGGCTGGGAAAGTCACAGTCTTGAGCCACTCCCTCGCATCCTCAGCCGAGTAGTCCAGGTTCGTCGAGATGTACTCCACCGCCTCGTCGTGGTTGGCATTGAAATGGGCCACGCCCTTGTCCAGCTTCCCAAACAGATCCTTTACGCGGGCGTCCAGCCCTCCCCGAGTGAGCTTCGTCGACGCCACAATCTTCCAGCTGCTCCAGGGCGTGTAAATCTCGCCCACGCGGCGGATCTCGCCCGAGTCGTAAAACTTCTTGGACGTAAAGTGCTCCCACATGAAGAAGTCGGCCTCGCCCGAGTTGACGGCGCCGCGCAGCTTCTCAAACGTGTTGAGGACGACGGTGTCGGAAAAGGGCTCGGCGCCGGGGGAGAGCCAGCCGTTCTGGTCGGCGAGGACGTAGCCCATCACGTAGCTGCCGGAGCCGATGCGGGAGACGCCAATCTTGCCGCCCTTGAGGGAGTCGACGGCGGTGATTTCGGGGCGGTTGGCTCCGGTGGAGATGGCCCAGCCTTATGAGTCTGTGTCAGTGTCGAAATCGAGTTGAGACTATGTCATGTTGGTTGGATAGGTATGTATATACGCACAGAGGGGGGTCTCAACATATGTTCCAACCAGACGATATCCGCCATCTCCCTCAACGCCCTCCTTCCCGAGCCCAGCGATCCAAGCCTCTGTCAAGCCAATGCCAATGTCAATTTCATCGGCTCGCAAGGCTGTAATCATGTGGCCGGTGCCTGACGGAAAGGGGATCAGAGTGGCATCGAGACCAAAGTATTTCTGAGCAAAGTGCAGCGGGGTAGAAAAGTGCTCCGGCACGAATCCGATGCGAAGGGGAGTGGCCATGGTGAAGATAGGATTGATATCACGAGCAGTTTCTTTTTGTTTAGATGAGTACAAGTGATTTTGAAGCTCAATGATTTTGAATTACTTGCGATAAAATGGTAGAATTGGGGTGAAGGCGAGGATTTCCAAGCTGGGAATATTCGGTCACGCTGAGTGGGGTTGAAGTCGTACATAATAACTATGACGATGATGAAATAAAGCTCTCACTGAAAAGACAACGGGGCTTACTGAGCAACACATGGTGAGTTGGGACTTTTATCTTCTTTACTTATTCTATGAAATTCAAATGGTCGTTTGATAGCTCATTTACATTGCATTGGACATCTCTCACTTTTTGCATTAGATGGACAAGTCTCTCTCTTTGTCTATTAAACCAATTTCACCATGGCTTTGAATCCAGCTTACCTTAGGTACATGGCATTTTTAGCTTTCCTGTCAGTGTCATCATTGGACGCATGTGAAAAAGCCCGTTATTCCCACAAGCAGCATCCATTCCATTTCCGTCGTCCGCCCTGAGATGCGATTCGTCGTCAGCTCGGGTCATCTTTTGCAACTTTGGCCCATCAAACGCGTCATCTGTAGGGCTGCTTGTCCGATCCGAGCACAAGTAAAAGACGACTTTGCCAGTCTAGTTCGTCACCGAATGAACCATCTTGGCCTAGCCCTTGCTGCAACTCAAAACAGACTCCTTGATGCCTCCCGTAATGCCAATCCAGCTGCCTTCTATCCGCGTATATCTGTAGAATAGAGTGTCCCTGTTGGTATCGAAACACGCAAGCGCCGAGCATCGCAGACCAGGATCATGATCCACGTAGAGCCGAGCAGCTACGGATATCCACCCTTTATCAATCTCCCCCATTTTTCTCCCTGCCCCTGGTCAAATGTGCTCAACTCTTACTTGTAAGATGTATTAGTGGGCGCTTTTCTTTTTCTTTTTTTTTTCCACATCATTTTCTCTTCTTCTTCTTCTCTTTTTTAGTTGATGCGTAACTGGTTTTTCGCATCATGTCAGACGTCGAGCTGGACACTCCTGCGGATGCGCCTCTCCTCGAGGAAAGCGAGCGCCAGCATGAGCCAATTCCCGCTGACGATGAGGCGCCGCCTCGAATCCTCAAGGCCGCTCGCTGGCAGGTGAAGACGCCAAAGACGGCAGTCAGGATGTATGCCTTTTTGGAATTCTTGATTGTTGCCAGCGGCATGATGTTGATGGTGCCCGTCTACCGCCTGATCGAGGACACCGTCTGCCACGTCTACTATGCCGACGACTCGCTGGATCTGATTGACGAGATGAAGTGCAAAAAGGACGAGATCCAGGCGCAGATGGCATATCTGCTTGGGTGGCTGGGGCTGTTCCACTCCATCCTGAGTGCGTCTCACTGAAATGAAATAATGGCGCTTGCTGGCTTTATTCGCTCACACAATGCATAGGTTTACTCACGACGTTTCCCTTTGGCTTACTCGCTGACAAGATTGGCCGCAAGCCGACAATGATGCTTGCCTACGGAGGCATGACCTTGTCACCCATCGCTGGCCCGCTGCTGCTTGGAGTGGCCCAGCATGCCCTCCGCAAGAACCCTTATTTACTCATGACCGGCTCGCTATTTCTGTTGATCGGTGGCGGAATCCCGGTTGTGCTAGCCATGCTCTTTGCAATGGCTGCTGATGTTAGTTCGGAGAAGGACAAGTAAGGGCATCTCCAAGAACTAATGTGCCGTGGTGCGTATCTACGGTCAAGATAGCTGACTCTATCCTCCTCTCTAGAGCTGCGAGCTTCCTTCAACTTACGTTTGGTGCCACGGCTGGTGGCCTCGCCGGCCCTCTCCTCACTGGATTCTTGATGGAAAAGTTTGGCCCCTGGGTACCCGTAATCGCCTCTTGCGCCAGTTTCCCCGTCATCTTACTGCTCTTCTGCTTCATTCCCGAGACGCTTCAGGTGGACAGAACGAAGAAGATGAGCGACAGCGACGTGTCCATCAAGCAGCAAATAGTCACAAACTTGGCCGATCTCAAAGACGCCCTGGGCTTGTTGAAGAATCCTAGTATCCCTCTGGTCCTCCTTACATTTCTATTCCAGGCCGCACGATTTACGGCGTACACCAGCACGATTGTTCAATACGTCAGCACGCACTTTGGATGGCGCCTTGCTGAGACTACCTTTTACTGTCTCCCTTTGGACTCCTCAACCTGACCGTGTTGGCCGTCCTCCCCAAGATTTCCGACATTCTCATGTCGCCCCGATTCGGCTACACTTCCTTTAACAAGGACTTGTTTCTTACTCAAACCTCTACAGTGCTGCTCTTTTTTGGCGCCATGATTGAGGGTTTCAGCCACAACATTTTCTTCTTCGTCATTGGCCTTTTCGTCGAGACCTTTGGAGCCGCCGCCAGCCCATTGGCCCGAGCCACCATAACGCACTATGTCGAGCCTGAATTCGTGTCCCGGCTCTATGCTCTGGTTAGCACGAGCGAGATTATCGGTTCCTTCATCGCCGGCCCGGTGCTGGCGTGGTGCTTCGACCAGGGAATGAAGAAGAAGGGCATTTGGATTGGGTTGCCCTGGTTTTACATTGCGCTGCTGTCCCTGCTCACTTGGATTGGACTCCTCTTTGTGCGTCCCCCGCCGGCGAAGAAGATTTCAGCCGAGCAAGATGGGGAAGACGAGCCGATGAATCCTCATGAAGACTAGTGTATGAATTTATTGCAGTGCTGCTCAACCAGCAAAGATGAGTGCCACCGTGACCGTCTCCCGTCTAATCTCTTGGTTGATTTGTAAGTTGCAGAGTAAAGACCAAAGTGAGCCTCAACGTGATAAAAACATCAGACTCATGAAGCACATAACGCTTGATAACATCAATTCGTCCCCCATGCTGACTGTCCAACAGTCGACCTGCCTAAAATGGTGTCGGCCAACTACTCGATTAGTGCCGCGTCGTCTTCTCCATTAGCCAACCAACCAACCCAACAGGAATTCGCCAGTCGACCCGTTTGTTACGCCTTAGGCCGCGCAACAATCACGCGGCCGCTGACGAGAACGAACCCGTCGAGTTCCTCAAGAAATAAGTTTAAACAAAAGATCCATCAATCCCAGTGGGCGGAACTCTCTTCCCACAGAGCCGGCCCCCGGAGCTAGAGCCGCTGGGCAACTAACTCGTACGTGGGCAAAGTACGGGGGCAAACCCCCGAAGAGTCATACCGGGCCAAGCGAAGCTCTCTCTACCTGGATCCTTTGTAGATAACGACTATGGTTGGCGTTGGGAGAGGAAAAAAGGTGACCAGTTTGTTATGACTCGAGATAGCTCTACGGGTACACGTACCGCAAAGTCGTCAGCACCGGTTCGCGATATGCTCCACGCCTTGATTGGACCTTTTGTTAGCAGGCGATTGGGCGGCGGTATACGTGCGTCTTTGATAGATCCATGGATCCATTTACGGAATTGATCATAAGCTCCTTTTTTGACTTTATTATAAAGATTCAAGTCCCCCCACACAACCCGTCAGTGATGTACTTTCCTTCAGCCCTACGGTATTGACGTCTTTCAAAAGAACTGTGCGACCATGGAATTATTGCCGTAATTGAATTTTACAAACAAGTGCAACTTTGATTCTGGAAAATGATTCGCCACCGGTCTTACAACGCCACGGCGTGTGGTGATGGCTTCTTCGGCCCAGCGGTTTGGGCCGATGGCTGTCGAGGTGGCTTCGACTTCACACGTGCGACTCTCGATGAACCCGGTGAAAGGCCATTCATTATACGCGGTTGCTGATTTTTGGTTTTGCTGTACAGTGTCGTTTGAAGAAAGCATCTTGTCCACGCTCCCTGCTGCTCTGTTTCTCCTATTATCCATCCCACGAGCCTTTTATCTCCTACGAACTCCCGACAAGGCGAAGCGACGGTCAGCTTATACACCAAAACTAGTCGGTTCTCCAGTTTCTCAACTTTGACGCTTCGCATCAGTATACATCTCTAACTATTCCAAAAGATCGCATCCAGCGCGTACGCAGGCATCCAAGTCGGCGCCCTGGCCATCGTCGCCTCTTCACGACTCCTCAACACCAGATTCTCCCTTGCCGCCGCCATTCTCAACCTCATCGCCGCGTGCTGCATCGTTGTCCTCTCGCACATCGAACACGTCAAATCCATACGCCCGTCTTTCCTCCTTACCTCGTATCTCTTCACGTCCCTCCTTTTCGACGCTGCTCGGTTACGAACGGAATGGCTTCTGTCTGTGAATGTCGCGTATGCGGCCGTGCTATCTACTTCGACCGCTCTCAAGCTGGCCTTGCTCGTGCTGGAAAATGTCGAAAAGAGGAGGATCTTGGTAGACTCGAGCAAGGAACCGTCAACGGAGAGCACCAGCGGTCCGTTTAACCGCGGCTTCTTCATCTGGCTCAACTCGCTGCTTATTTCTGGCTGGGCTACCGTTTTGACAATGCACGACCTTCCCGCTATTTACGAGAAGCTCTCTTCTGAGAAGCTGGCTGTTATTTTCACAAAGCGATGGGATAAGGGTATGTTTTCACGGTCGACTCTCTTTATACATTTGTTTTCTTCCTCATAACTGACACTTGTCAAGTCACCCGCGATGGACGAAAGGCATCCCTTTTTCTCAACACTGTCTGGATCCTCAAGCTCGAAATCGCCGGCATTGCTCTTCCTCGATTGGCTACGGTTGCCTTGACAATTGCGCAGCCCTTTCTCGTGTCCCAAGCGCTCCGGTTTCTCGCCATGCCCAAGGACGATCACTCTGACAACATCGGCTACGGATTGATTGGTGCCTTTGCTCTCGTCTTTGTCGGATCAGCTGTACGTTTATACTTCAATAGGCAAACATTTCCTTTAACTCGGGGCTAATTCATGAAACTAGATCTTGACGGCATGGTACGAACACCTCACCTTTCGGGTTGGCGCCATGATTCGAGGAGGCTTGATTGGCCTGATTTACCGCAAGATGTTGAGGCTCTCGGCAAGCGAACTGAGCGAGTCTTCGGCTGTTACCCTTATGGGCAATGACATTGAGACTCTGGCCGAGCGAGCAAACGCCTTGCTCATCGAAGGCTGGGCTAACACACTTACCGTCGGTATCGCCGTCTACATGTTGTACGCACAACTGGGCGCTGTCTGTGTTGCTCCTATCGTCATGGCTATCGGTAAGACTCACAATTGAGCTTATGTATTATTTTCTATAACTGACAATTCATAGTATCTATTGTTTTGTGCTGGTTTATTGGGAGAGTCCTAGTCAAACGTCAGACCGTTTACCAGAAGGCAACACAAGCTCGCATCAACTTCACCTCTGAAGTGCTCGGCTCCATCAAAGCCGTCAAGATGCTGGGCTATACTGAGCGCTTCACTGACCTCCTTGAAGATAAACGAGACCAGGATTTGAACGTTGGCAAACACTACCGACAAATGATTGTGTGGGCCAACACCGTCGGTAAGATTTCCATGCTCTCTGCTCTTATTCAACCGCTCCATTCAAGCATTCCCAACTAATCTTTGTGATATTTGCCAGGAAACGCAAACGTCAGCCTTACCCAGGCTGCTACCTTTGGCGCCTACGCTATTGTCGCCAAACTCAGCGACAACCAGTCCTTCTCCGCATCACAGGCCATCACGGCGCTTTCTATCCTCAACGTCATGATCAACCCCCTCAGCTTCCTCCTCGGCAACATTTCGGCCGCCTATGCTGCATTTGGATGCTTCAAGCGTATCCAGGAGTTTCTCCTGCTCAACGAAAGGGTTGATAGCCGTGAGATCTGCGCACAACCGGGACTTTCAACAAAGAGCGAAGAAGTCGGATCACAACGGAGCAGCATTGAGCTTCGCACGCTTGACCGCGATAGCGAAAAAGGCGCCCGCGTCGCTATCGCTGGAGGAGACTTTGCCTGGAAAGAGAAGAAAGTGTTGAGCAACATTAGCGTGTCCTTTTCGCAAGCACAAACGGGATCCCTCACCATGATTGTTGGTCCAATTGGGTCCGGAAAGTCAAGTCTGCTCAAGGCCATTCTTGGAGAAACATGCTCAACTGGTGGAAAAGTCTCACTCTCGACACCTAGCATCGCTTTCTGTGACCAGACTCCTTGGGTGATGAATGCAACAATCCGGGACAACATTGTGGCTGAATCTGGCCACTTTGAGGACAAGTGGTTCGACACCGTTGTTGAGGCGTGTGACTTGACTCAGGACTTTACTCGGCTGCCAGAAGGAATTGCGACCGTTGTTGGAGATAAAGGAGTGAAGCTTAGCGGAGGCCAGAAGCAACGACTCGTAAGTACTTCAACCTTTTGATTCGTATGACCTCTAAGTGGCTAACGATTTGTAGGCAATCGCCCGTGCCATATACGCTCGAAAGCCGGTGGCCATCTTTGACGACGTGTTTAGTGCTCTGGATAAGGCAACGGAGCGCACCGTATTTGCTCGTGTATTCAGCCGAGATGGCCTCCTCCGACGCAGCGGCACAACAGTGATTCTTGCTACACATTCTGGTAAGTCTAAATACTGATATCCATTGAAACAAGTTTCTAAACAATATCTTTAGTTCATCTTCTGCCCAGTTCCGACCACATCATCGCCCTCGGCCAAGACGGCCATGTCATTGAGCAAGGATCTTTCGCAAGGCTTCAAGAGAGCGGCAAATACGTCCAGAGCCTCGACGTCACGGATCCTCATTCCGACAGCGACAGCGAGACTGCTTCCAAAAAGGACATTGAAGAGATTGAAAAGATCAATGAGAGCGTCGAAGAGGAAGAAGTAGAACAAGAGACGGGAGAGCAAGGGTCAGTTTCAAGTGACCGCAGCACTTTCAAGTACTACTTTGGCGCGATGCGACCCCTTAGCTTGGCTATTGGTGGTGCATACATTGTTGGGCAGGCATTTTCATCGACTTTTAGATGTGAGTGATTCTTTATAGGGCAACTATTCGACTCATGGCTAACGAATCTGTGTAGCCGTTTGGCTTACGTGGTGGGGTGATGGCCGAGGACGCTCAAGCAACGATGTCGGATACTGGCTGAGCATCTTTACAGTCATGGCCGTCATCGAGGCTGTGCTAATCTCTCTGGCAATCATGTAAGTCCAAGTTCGACCAATAAACATACATACGCATACTGACAACATATCAGGCACTTTTTGATTATCCTTGGACCAGCAGTCAGCAAAAAGTTCCATAGCAGAATCTTGAACGCAGTCATGAAGTAAGTCCTAGACTCCAAGCCGACTTGTTCTTGAAATATCGGACTAACATGGCATCAGGGCTCCCATGTCGTTTCTTTCCAATTCCGAAACTGGTTCACTCATCAACAGGCACGTCTTCCTCTTCACGAACCACCTGTCAGTTTACTAACTTGTCATCTTCGAAACAGATTCAGTCAAGATTTGCGTCTGGTAGACATTGACCTTCCCGTCGCCCTCGCCATCTTCCTTTTTGGTAACTCCCCCTAACCCATACTCACAATCAAAATAATTTAACAACTAACTAAACAAATATAGATGTATCAACTTGTATCGGTGTGACAGGACTGGCAGTTGGAGCCGTCGGCTACTTTGCCGCATCCCTACCCTTTGTCATCGTCGTCCTTCTCATGATCCAACGCTTCTACGTCCGAACATCCAAGCAACTCCGTATTCTAGAGTAAGCATTTGTCCAATCTCATTGCATATCATCAACTAACCCATCCACTTCTAGGATCGAGCACAAAGCACCGCTGTACTCCCACTTCCTCGAATCCATCAACGGCCTCGCCACAATCCGCGCCTTTGGCTGGACTGTCCCCTACTCGCACAAAAACCTGTCCCTTCTCGACAACGCCCAAAAGCCCTCGTATCTTCTCAACTGCATCCAGCGATGGCTCACCCTCGTGCTCGACCTCGTGGTCGCAGTTCTCACCGTGCTGCTCGTCGTCTTCGCCGTGGTCCTTAGGGGAAAGCTCAACCCCTCCCTCCTTGGTGTCGCGCTCGTCAACATGATGAACCTGGGTCTCAACCTCAAGGGCATTATTCTCGCGTGGTCTCAGCTGGAAACATCGCTCGGAGCAGTTACCCGCATCAAGACCTTTGAAGAAACCACCCCGTCGGAACTGCTCCCGGAAGAAAACTACACGCCCCCTGAGGAATGGCCTGCTCAAGGCTCTCTCGAATTCGTCAACCTATCTGTCCAATACGAGTATGTATAACCTTAGCCCCTTTTACATCAAAAGACCATGAAGCTAACTCCCCATCTCCCCCAGCTCAACCTCCCACCCCGTCCTCCAAAACATCTCCATCGCCATCAGGCCCGGCGAAAAGCTCGGCCTCGTCGGCCGCAGCGGCAGCGGCAAAAGCTCCCTCATCCAAGCCCTCTTCCGCATGGCCAACACCCCCGCCGGCCAGATCCTCCTCGACGGCCAGGACCTCGCCAGGGTCCCCAAGCCCCTCGTCCGCCAGAAGCTCAGCTGTCTCTGTCCGTGGGAAAAGAAATTCTCGTCCATCTTCTCATCGAGAGGATTCTTAT
>MDJU01000129.1:0-65834 GCA_001721665.1 Trichoderma pleuroti
ATTATATTTTATTTAGTTTATTATTATATATTAATTTTATTAATTTAGCTTATAATTTTATTTTTAGTAAAAAGTTTCTTTTTTTTATTTAAGTTAATAATTTTTTTTATATTATTAAAGATAAAAGTAATAAAATCTCTTAAAGTAGTTTATACTATAGTTACTATTACTACTATACTTAGTTTTACTTTATTAAAGCTAGGCAAGGGTATTTTATTTATGCTAAGGGCTTCTCTAAAGTATTTTTTCTTCTTAAGGGTAAAAGGGAGGACTATAACCTCTCCTGTTCTTAGGCCAGAGGGGGTTACTTCCTTCTAAAGCTAGGGGGCTATTACAGATCCAGGGGCGACGGGGTTTAGTTTATTCTAAGGGTCCGGAGGGTTTATAGATGTTTCTATTTCTCCAGAGGCCCTAGATGGGACTGTGAAAGTAAAAAGCGAGGTTGTTTTATCTGTAGATGTAGGAGGGAAGCTTGAAACTAGGTTGATGTGTAGTGTATCTTTCAATTCGACAATCTCACTGAACGTGATTCCTTATTTAGAGTAGAGGTATATACAAGTAAATGTGTTGGCTCGTCTCCATATTCTAGTATCTAACGATATATACCAAGAAGATACACATGTGAAAACAATCTTCGATCTGGGAGATATCTACGAAACATCAAGTACAAATACACATACTACATGACGTTTTGAACCAACATACCGATTCATAACACTAAAACAAGAATTGCTGGTTCTAGCGTGACAACTATTGGCCATTTATATTAAGGCACTTAGGCCATCTTTAGAGAATGTGTGCGAGTGGCTGATTGTCAACACTGTTTCGGTGTATATGGGAGGTTACTCTTGTTAGACTGTCAAATTCATCTCTCATTCATACAAGTTGCCGACTGTACACTCTGAACTGAATCGAGAATTGTAATTTTGATTCGTAACATGGAAACATAGAGACTGCCAATGACAATCGGGCCAAGGCTACTATGCCAATCGCCACAAATTGCCGCCTGTGCAACATCTACGCCGCTGCGAACAAAGTAGGCCAAGACAAATGAAATTAAGCGCCCGCACTGACACAAAACCGCCGTTAGAGACGTGTACTATCTGTCGGCTCAAAGGAAGTACAAGCTTCGTGATGTGGAGAGACTGCAACTTATCGCTGCCGAAATCGGAGAAACTACACATACCAGCTTTCCGTGACGGCTCATGGTTGAGGCCAAGCTTGCGTGAGATATTTGTCGTTTCAGATGCTGGTGTCTTATGGCAGATGATGAGGGCCCACACACAACTGACAGCTAAAGAAAGCTCCGATCCTAGTGGCGCCTTCAAAGATCGACAAATACATGTTCGTCTTACTAGAGGTCCCCCCCACACACATTTCAGGGGTCTGGGTGCTGCAAGAAGCATTGCAGACGCGAACGAATTCCACTTTGAGAATCTTAGAACAGCACTTTTAGTGCTTACTGCTTGTAAAGAAACGACAGAAAATTAAGGTGATAAATATACATTACATATATCACTCTTGAAGAGCAGTGTTACGTTCTATGGATAGCTCTATTTGACAAATACATCACTGGTATGTAATGGAAATTTTTACTTTTCTGCTAAAGTTTCAATGTGAGTCAAGCGAAGCATTCTCTCTTACAAAAGTGGGCTGATTCAAGTCCATAACATACCGCAAGCAGAGGATTTTCCTCACAACCAGCGCGAGTGTCGAATACCATATGCAGATCTAAAGAGGCAGAATATGAAACAAAATCTCCAAATGAGGTATTATGAGCCATTGTCACTCCGAACAAGGCTATATGTGTCCAAATTGCTTCATAAGCTGTTGGAAAGGAATGTGGCCTCTTTGTTGGAAGAGCTTTAATTGACCATGTTAGTCTACCTGTCAGAGTTACACTCGGGATTCGTCTAAAAAGTAATCCGTACCATCAGGCGACCAATTACGTGCAGAAGGTCTCGAGTGGGCGCCTGCCATCGTCAGCACGTCCACTGCATAAATAAGGTACGGGCTGACATATCGCTTCAGATGTGGGCTGCAGAATATTACTGCATTTTGAGCTGATCTGTAAGGAGCCACACTCGGTATCAACTGGTGCAATAGGGATGTTCTTCTCGGGTGCTGTAGAATATTTTACATCTTCCACGAGAGTCTCGTATGTGTCGCTAAACGAATATTGAAAATGTATAGTCGTGTTCATCTTTTGTCATTCAGATGATATGCAATGAATTATGAATCATGCGGCATGGAACCTTGATATTAACGGGTACGCCACTAGGTTAGTATGTAGACTACTGGAAATCACATAGAAGCTTCATGGTTTGGCAACCACATCTGAATACTGCAGCGTATACTCCACATCTTGAAGCGTGTATGTCTAGTTTTCTGAATTAGACTTCTGATTCCGAGAACAATGGCCTGGACAAGATCGAATCAAAGCTAGTATCAAAGTAAAATGCATTTAATGATTCAGATATACTTTTCTTTTACATGTTTAACTGGTAACCGGTCATAAATCTTCTATTCAGAGCTAACCATAATTGGGATTCTGACATCTAATCATGTTGCTATGCAGCATACTCTAGAGTTTCGAGACTCTGTCTCCTGACTTCGTCTAGTTACAGCTCCAGTGACAGATTATGCGCCCGTGGTGATAGGTATGTACTTGTAGGTGGGATGATATGAAAAGAAAGCGATTAGACTATTTGAAGGTATGGTCTTCCGACAATTTCTACAAAGTAGAATGCGGGTATAGCAATCATCTCGCAGTTAGAAAGAAGCCGCTATATACGAAGAAAAGCTCCCCAAATATATACGCTTGGTTGCCAAAGTCCATGCTTATTTAAACTATTGATACGTTATTTCAAGAGCGAGCTCGTAAGAAAAGCATGCTTTATTCACGACATATGTTCATAGTAAACGCTCACTTTCGAGATAAACGCCTACTGTGACATGAAATCTACAGAGATTTGATTGCCTCTATGTTAGTCATGCATATGTAAGACCTCATCATAGTGCAAAGATGATGTACTAAAGTTCTCCGTAATGAACAATATTATTCTATTGTCTGACCTATGAAGCTTCCGTGATATATATCTAAACATCACATTTCTATAGTTGCAATGAACGTCTGAATATATATGAATGTTAAATTCACTATGATAGTACCCTTTAGTCCACATGAATATAGATTGATAGGGATTACAGCGACTTCCGTGGCATACTTCACTAGCTTGAATGAACTCATTATAAAAAAGACAAGTGTATACACTTGATGCCAAAGCTAAATTTATCTACCATCTAACATTTTTGAAACGACAGAGATTGCTCCTAGGTTGTAAAATGTATTCATGAAAGAAACTTGTTTACTTGGAGTTCGCATCCACTCAATGGATCATCTCATGATTCAACCCATGTAAACTCACTGATATGCGTATCATGAGCCGGTCATTACAACGTTTCTCATAGCCACTGTGATTCTGTGCACCCCCTACTACATATGGCACAATATTATATATGTTGCTTTGGATCTTGTACCTCGTCTGGAATATGTCTCTTGCAGGATCAACAGCACCTAATAACAGACATCTCTAGTTGGTGAACAACTCTCAAATGTATAATCGTGATTCTGCTATCGCTCAGCCGGAGGCCACACTGTAAGTTGTAGTTCAATGGTTCATTCTCCAATCACACTGGCCAGTGTAACGTCCAATGCATACTGACAGTCCACTCACTCTCTTCGTGGCATGTCGTTGTCAAACGTCAGGGTTCGACATTACAATCACAATAACCCCGCAATGGGAACTGCTTGGCACCCATTCAGTTGTAACAAAATGTCTCCTGCTAGAAAATGTGAGTATTTAGAAGCTTTGAATCACAACGTGGCACAAAGAAAAAAAGAAGTTGCGACTCTCAGCGACACCAAAGCATGAGCTATGATGCACAAAACAGCTGATTCTCCGTTATTCACATCCAAGCTTCCTTCAGCCAAGGTGCTATAAAATCATGGGCGTCCCTCGTTTTTTATTGATAGAAGCTTATTAGGAGAACCAAAATTCGCAATTCCAACGCTTCGCCATAGCACTCCCCAGAGACAGATCTCGCATCTCGACAAACTAGTGAATCCAAGGAGTCATTTAATCAACAATGTGTTTCATCATCGTTACCCGGTGCCTTATATGCTATCGTACCATGCAATGCAACGTAGTTCCCTGCAGAAAGGTGGTTCATGCTCATCAAACGTGTGGCGAGCGTGAGCAGGGTCCCGACAACATCTCAGATGTCATGTGCGACAGATGCTACGAGAAAACCCAGCCAGAAATCCCTCCTCCTTCCCTGAAGGACAAAGCAAAGTATTACGCCAGAAAATTCACTCCTGGCGGCGGGTCTTCTTCATCTTAGGTGAGTTTGAGCTGCATCCATACAGAGATATGCCAGCGCCTCTGTTGGACGATCAAACACGAGAAGAGCTATATGAGGTTGCAAATAAGAAGCACCAAGCCTCGCAGGCCTCTTGTCTCAACCAACAAGTAAATATTATACTGAAATTGGCTTTAGTAGTCAAATCCTTTCGAGATAGGCGTCTGGGGATATGTCACCTCTTGATGGTCTTTGAGGCCAGCGGCCGAGTTCAATGAGGTGCCACATGCCCAAATCGAGTCCTTCCAAGCGCTCTGACCACAGTCAGCAACTATCTCAAAGAGCTCTCTCTATTTTTGGCCGACTCGGAGCGAAATCAAACCAATCTCCCTTGATGCTACAACTTCAACCAAGATTTTACAACGTATATGGGAGCTGGGGGCATGGATGGCCATTACTTTTTTTTATGGGATCGGAGAGCAATAGGGTAGGTGATATGGACGCTGGACAGCAACTTCACCTTTGCGTGTAAACGGCCAGGTTATTGCTTCACTCGAGGCCAAATAGTTAATAAAAATCATTGATCTGGAAAAAGAAATGGCAAAAAGATTGTCCTCGGTGAGGCTCGAACTCACGACCTTCAGATGGCCCAAACTCGTTATTTGGATCATATTGAGAATATGAGACTGACGCGCTAGCCAACTGCGCCACGAAGACTTGTAACTTGACGATGGAGCGACCAATTATTAATTATGAAGATTTCACTCACCTTGGTGTAAAAGAGTTTGGATGATATCGTTACCTGTCTGAGAGTGTTGACTTTCTCTTGTATTGCGCCATCCGCTTTGGAGATATTGACAGAATTACATGCCGTAGGACTAACTCTATAGGGCTAAGAAGTATAATGAGAGCAAATGTGAGGCTACGAGCTCAAGGTGCTGCGGCGGGGGGCTATTTCTTGTTCTCCTCCTGCTACTTCGTATACTTGGTGTTATGCCTGCCTCGATCTCTCCATGTGATGAAGGGTAATATGTGCTGGACTTTTCATAAGAAACGTTCATTTTCACCTTTAATTATTCTCTACTAAATCCGAATATGGCATCTTAGCATCATAGTTTCCAATTCTCAACTGGACTGCTCAAATACCCCTCATTCAGCTCGTGTTACCACAGCCACGCTCTGATGAGCCAGTTGAGCTGAGCTACGCGACAAGGCTGAATTACAGCTCAAGCTATTGATCTTGGCATCGAAAACGCCTATCTGTATCTTCACCAGCTATTTCTTCCCATGAATCGCGAAATGCATTTTGTGCAACTCATGCTTCTTCTTCTTCCTCTAGCCTAACGCGTGCCGCCATGTTGCAATTCTTCTCAGACTATGTTGCGGTTCTCAGATTCATCGCTGGTGCGAAAGGTTTCCATGATCCTCGGAATAGATACTTTGCGAATTCTTTCTGGACAAGTATGCATATATGTGGCATCATAGCCACATATATCTGGGCGTGGTATTGCCGGCCCAGAACGAGTCGACCAGCCCTAATAGCCCTGAGGAAGGCTTTTATCAACGACAACAAATCCAGAGTCATCGTTCCAGTCTTCAAAATGATATGGCTTGTGCTATTTAGGACAAGAGGTCGTGGCCGACGAACTTTCCTACAAATAATGAACGGTCTCGTCAACCTTACATGGTGGGGTGCATTTGCAGCATACGGATTTTGGGTCTTCGAATACGAGTTCCTGAATCATTGTGCATTTCTATACGGGGCAGCCTTGCTCACCATTCTGGTGCAGCTTACTGTTGGGGGGAAACAAGATTGGACGGCTAATACCGAGCTCGCCAACTTGCGACACAACACAGGCTGGTCAACTTGCCTTTACGTCTTGCTGAGCTTCTGGATTGGATGGATCTACAGTATCTCTAGGTCGACAGCTACCTTGTCTCCTTTTCTTGATCATTTTGCAAGAATAGGGTACTTTTCTCTACCTCATTCCACAACAATATTCATGATTCTCTTTCTTGCACGGAAGGACCGACATATTTATCTCTCCCAAGAAGGGTCTTTAAAGGCTTGCAAACACCCTATTCAATTTTGTGTACTTTGCAGTCGCACTGTAATAAAAGCGATGAAGGAGCGGCATGGTTCGCCAGGCGCTCATCATTGGACTTCTGGCTCTCTCGCCGCATCGGTCAGAGCTGGCTGTCGTGTCTGTTCTACTGTTTGGGAACAAAGAAGGGGGCTGAAACGCGATTTTCTCGGATATATCATGTTTTGGAAACCTGTAACATCATGGGAAGCTTCTATGCTCGGATTTACAATCATTTCCGAGGAACCGAGAGGAGAATATTCCGGAGCCAGATGTAGTTTCAAGCTGGCTTCATTAGAAGCCAGTGACATTGCATCTCAACCTTTGTCCAATAACACGAGTTCATACACCTCTTTGCAGCAAGTCTCTAAGTGGCTACAGAATTGTAGGATAAACCACGCCCATTGTCGCAATAAAAAACTTACAGATGTAGCATTCAAGCCTACTAGACTTTTGTTTCTTCAGTCCGAAGGGGAGAGTATCCGAGTGCGGCTCCATTGTTCGGCAGAACAACTTCCAGCCGTTCCATACATGACCCTGAGCCACTGCTGGGGTGGAGGCAGTCCACTGCGACTCATGAAAACATCGCTTTCAACATTTCAACAAACCATTGACACACAGAAGTTACCAAAGACCTTTCTACAAGCTGCACAACTGGCAAAATACTTGGGTTGTTCATATCTGTGGATCGACTCCTTATGCATCATACAGGACGATTGGGATGATTGGCTACGAGAAGCAGCTCTAATGGGCAACGTGTATAAGAATTCCATTTGTAACATTGCCGCAACTGATGGCAAAGACTCTTCCAAAGGGTGTTTTTATATGAGGAATCCTCGTGCCATTCAACCAGAGCCCTGCATGGGGATTTTCGACCAGAGCCAATATCTGGTCAATAATTCAGATGTGTTCAGACATCATATCTTATACACTCGCGGTTGGGTGTTACAAGAAGTTCTTTTGGCACCCCGGGTCTTGCATTGTTGCCGTGAGCAGCTGTATTGGCACTGCGACGAACTCCGGGCTTCGGAAATTTTCCCGAATGGAATGCCAGCATCCATCTCAGAAGATTACCATCCCGTAACAAAATATCGAAGTTTCAGCAACGGTGGGAAGCGCACAATTCTTACGTCTTCGGCCCTGGAAAAGATTGCATCAAACTTGCCCCATTATGCAGGTTCTGCAACGGCAACTCGCTGGATTGAGTTCCCGCAAGCCTATTCAGCTGACCTTGATATAAATACACTCGGTTTCGAAATACTAGGCAAAGACCTAGGTATCCCTCTGGAAGACATAGGCAAATACTTAGATCACCTTTCTTCATACGAAGAGCTCAGCCTCAGATGGAAGCTCAAAGCTAGTCATCCATTTACCTACTGGGCGAGACTCGTCCAAGCATATTGCAGCATGTCCTTCACCAGAGCAGAGGATCGAGCTGCTGCTTTTTCTGGTGTAATCTCGCTTCTAAGACCACATCTTGGAGATTATCTGCTTGGACTATGGAAGGTATTCCTGCCGTTCGAGCTATTATGGGTCGCAGTGAAGCCTTCTAATAGACAGAAAGCGCTGAGAGCGCCAAGTTGGTCTTGGATGTCCATCGATGGCGCCGTTGAATACTCCAGGTGCGGGCACAGCGTGCAACATGACCAAATCCTGATTGAGTTGCTTTCTGTGTCAATTGACTACGTATCCATCGACATGTCTCGCGCCTCCAGCTGGGAGATGCGGCTCTGGGGCAAGCTCGCTGTTGGAGACTATAAGCACAGAGGAAACAGGCTGTCTAAACGAGTCCACATGCACTACATTGGAAATCCGACTTGGCAAATCCTGCCATCTGGGGAATTCGAAATACACCCTACAGAGCTATTCCTGGAATCCGACAATCCACCTCCTCCATCAATTTTCTTGGATGAGGTTGAACCAGTTGAGCTATATGATGGACAGTTTGTTTTCTTCCTTCTCTTCAAAGATAAAGTCGCCGGGATCAAGGTCCAGACGGGCCTTGTGCTACGTCTAGTGGAGGATGAGCAACGATTTCGCAGGATTGGTGTTTTTCATGGTTCAAACCCGAAGGTGCAGGAAATTTTTGATGTGGTTGAGCCTACAGAAGTTATCTTGGTGTAAGAATTCCCATGTATGGTCAGTCTAGCTTTCACATGCCGAGGTTGTTGGTAATAGCGTAATAGCAACCCTTTTTGATGAAACCGACGGCAATTGTAGCCTTAACTTTCAGAGATTCTCTTAAGAGTAAAAGACCGTGCAGAGAAAGTGCCTGTAAGAATAACTTTGTGCTTGATCGCCTTCGTCGAACCGAGGCGGCATACAATCTTTACACCCTTCAAGAGGGCATTGTAGGGCTGAGAGTCATTGGTGGATCTCCAATATTCTGAGCACTAAAAGCACATGTTTGCTTCTTATTCCGCCTTAGAGCCAACCAACGTTTAGCTCCCTTGAGTTATTATTGTCACCGAATGGACACAAAGGCTTAGCTTGAGCGAGTTGCTGCGATTTTGTCATTAAACGGCGAATCACGACAAAACAGCGCCCAGAAGTCATCACCAACTCCACTAACCCGACTAAATGAAGCGCAGTTGGGATGGTCTAACCGTTGTTTGCACATCCCAACAATCTACATTAGTTTCGCTAATTTCTCAGCTCGCCTCACGGAGAATAGATCCAACAGCGCAATGACCGCTAAGAATACGGGTCTCGTTTGAGCATACTGCATATGGCATACAGTCATTTCTGCCATGGCGCTCACAAGCACTATGGAAGTGCAGCTTGTTCTTAGACATATAAGCGATGATTTGATACATATACCCCAAAGTATTCATTATGTTTCTCTTCCACGTGTTTTATATTAGTTTAATCCCTTTATCCTAGCTTACCTTCCAGTGATCTTCGCGCAGGCTCTCCCAACTGTGGCGTCCAAAACTCTCCGAGCCAACGAATTGACACTACCTTGCAGTATGGGTTAACTCAGAAACTCCTATTAACTCAGTCTCGTCTGTTCTATGTGAGCCTCCTGAAACCAAAGTCTATTCTTCCATCCTCTTGGCAGAAGATACGTGACATTTCTGCAAATGGTACTCAGTTTTCGGCTCGCAGCTAGTGTCTCGCACAGTCCGAGACTCTCTTATGGAGTCACTACCGCCCAACTATCCATGTAGCATTTTCTGGGGCTCATTTATTCCCTCTTACCCTTATAAGCAAGAGCTAGCGTCCAACAACGATCAGCAGCGCGTTGCATCTCAGTGTCCAGGGGGGAGGGTGTAAGATTGTGGCCCGTAAGCAAAATCCGAAGACAAATGTGCTTTACTTGTGTCCCTGACTTGATGGAGCTCATCACGGGATGCTGGCAATTGAAATTGCTCTCATTGCTTGTAGAAGTATTGAGATGTAAAAGAGGCTTCCGTCTAGAGCTCCAACGACTTGGTCAAGTGAAGATGAGTACTCCGTAGTTAACCTATTCAGTTTCAACAAGAGACCCCCGTTAAGAAGATGGAACAAATAAACGAAGTAAGAAATCAGCACTTTAATTTGGGTTGCTCCTGAAGGAGGATGTGGATTAGCCAGGTCGGGCAGGCGACCGAGTCAGTCGGTCAACGAAATCGGATGACTTTGGGAGTCATGTACCCTGTTTCCTTCGCAAACGAGGGCCCAAAAAGCATTCTACTCAAGATGACGACGCCGAGTACATTGCGGATTTGCTAATTGATTGATGAAGAGTCCCTCTTTCATTGCAGTATGAGTACCCAGTCCTCATCAGTCTATAGAGTCCAGTCGCTCGGTAGTATATACGTCGACGGAGTGCTTTATATGACAACAGTGTACTTCCATTCTATACCTGCTAGCCTTTTTACCTGTTTTCTCATCACTTCTAGGCAGAATAAAAAGCTCTTTATGTGTAGTAAACACAACGTAGTCATATCAGCACCTATTTTAGTCTTCGTATTAATATGTCTTTTACTCCCAGGCCAATGCAGTGCTCCAATCATGCAGCCAGCTCTTCTCGGTATCGGAATTGGAGCATCGGTCCCTTCTGTGAACTGACAAACCGGTCATACAGCTGAAACTCGCTCTTGCATTCCCTGCCTTCTCGGGCTTCTCCAATCCCTTCGCCCATGTTGCTGCCGGGATCCAGGCGAATATCGAAAAGCCAGATGAGGCGAGCCAAAACGATGGACATCTCCTGGTAAGCCAAGTATTTTCCAATACAGCTGCTACGGCCACCACCAAATGGGGTAAATCCATAGGATTGTCCCACTGCTGGTCGCATTTTGGGCGACTCTTTGCCTGACACTGGGACGGAACCATCTTTGAGCCCTTTGATACGTTCCTCAGGGATCCAGCGCTCAGGCGCATATGTCAACGGCTCGGCAAAGTTGTCTTCGCTGTGGTACATGGAGTAGTGCGGTATCCCCAGGTTCACTCCTGCTGGGAAATATTCGCCGTCAACCGTCATTCCCCCAGGGCCTACGACGCGTGGCAAGATGCTTGGGACGGGAGATGACATGCGCATAGCCTCGTCAATACAGGCAGGCAAGTACACAATCCTCTGAAGTTCCGCGGAAGCAAATCGTATAGGACACTTTACGTTCGATGCCTTCTTTCCAATATCTCCAGGCGATAAGGGGAAAGCTTCACGAATCTCGCGGGTGAGACGTTCAAGCGTACGGGGATTGTGGGTCAGATAAAACAAGGTCGAAGTTGTTGCCGTGATCATGCCATCTGTACCACCAATGATGAAAAGACTCGCTTCCGATATGAGTTCCTCTGTAGAGAAGGCATTGCCAGTCTTTGGATCGCGCGATGCAAGAAGCCCTTGCCAAATATCTCTGTACGGCATAGATGATTGCTCCAGACGCCAGAGGGCGAACGATCGGCTGACTGACATCAAGTTGCCCACACCAACGATGAGTTCTTTGAACAATAGCTTGTGTAGATTACAGAAAAAGAGGGATTGCATATGGCCCACCTTGACGGCAAATGTTAGTCGGTTAGATACTATCGTGGATCGCTCATTGCCGTTATGTATTTCTCTGTAAATGAAACGCAGCTTTGATTTGACTTACCAAGTGGATTCCAGCGACACCATTGGGCAAATCTTTAACAAAGCGTCGGTACTTTGGATCTCTCTGGACATTCCATGTTCGACCAAAAGTCACAGAGCCCATGATATCGGCAATACAGAAAGCGACAGCGTATGACATGTCCTTACCTGAGCTCCAGCCATGCTCTCCTTGTGATTTGCTCCCAGCTCCCTCGCCAATGATGCTAATAAACTCCTCAAGATGCGGCGTCACTTGGTCTTCGAATTCCTTTACCGCCGCCGGGGTAATACCAGTCATATTGACTCGGCGCCTGAAAGCATGTGCCTTGTGGTCTACAGTGGTGAGAGACATCTCTGCTCCAAAGAAGCGCTTGAAAGAGCCATACGCATCAGCCTTGAAAGTGTTGGAATTGACATCGTGAAGATCTCGAGACGCCTTTGCAGAGTTAATGGATAGTCGGTTTGGTCCAAATCGAACGAATTTCCCTTTGGGCATAAGTTAATGAGTCAGAATGGAGTGTCAATGACAAGAAACGTACCATGTTTCTTGTGTTGCTTATCAAGCTCGAGATGGCGGCCTCCCTCGGCGATCCAATAAACAGTGTACCAGTCTGTGAGCGACGCGATCAGAGGTCCTGGATATTTGGCGAGAGGATGAAAAGCAAGCCTGTACACTAGATTCGAGAAGAACTACGGCAAACAACCACATTAGCAATCAGGGAGGAGTAAAATAATGCGACGTGAACCGGTGTTTGTACAGTTCTTGATACGAATAACGTGAAAACGCGAAAAGATTGAGCAGTGCATTCAACGCACCCATTCAAAGAAGAAGATGGCTGCGGCTTGCGCATACCAACGAAGGTTACGAGGTTGCTGCAGGTGGAAATATGACAGCGTGGCTAATCCCAGACAGATGCTCGCGAAGGCGCAAGCAGGGATGATGTGAAAGACCATGGCTAGGGGTTGTTCCTCAGTGACATTGAACGGTATTTTCGGAAGGAGATGCTGTCATTGGCGGCAATGTCTGCTCCTAGAGAAGAAATAGAGCTCTTTGCCGAAAGCTACGGTAAGTAGTATTATTGAAACCTGATATCAGCCTGGATCACCAAAACTTCAGGCATCAGCCTGATGTGGTGATAGGGAAGAGGCGACGGTCCCGAGTTTGATCTGATGATTGGCAGGAATAGAGTATAAGCAGGCGGCCAATTTGCTTCTATGGTAGAATTGTCTAGAGGATACACAGATTGGTCAGCATACTGACCGAGGGGCGAACAGAATCGTGTTAACTACCTGCTCATTCGTGCTACCATACTCCGTACACCATTAAGAATGAAAGCACAAGCATCGGTGTTGACAGGGGGCCGGGGCGTGTGCTTCACTATTGAGGGGGTACAGATAATTGAAGTTAAGCACGACCCACAGCACAATGAGCGTGGGCTATCAGTTTGTCCAAGCGTGATGATGTTGGTTTCTGAGCTGGGAGTTGATCAAAGACTCTAATGAGATAGCTAAACTGGCTTTACTCGAAAGTCTCCGGCTCCCCCTACTGCGAAAACAGGACTATGTGAGTAAATCACAGCTTGGAGTGAGACGAGACGGGATCGCGGGATCGTCATTCATTGTCACATCTCTCTCCACAAAAACCACACAGCACAGACCCTGGGGCCTGGAAAGATGATCGCGAAAAGCACCGTGGATCCTGGTCTCCTTAAAAGTCGGGGCCCTGTAGTGAAGTGGTGCAATACCCTCGTTCATGCTCTTCGGTGTATGTTGGGAGAAAAAGGTCAATAGAGAGTGAACGTGCGCCGAATATGAGTTTATGTACATATAGCTAGGCCAGATCCGCCTCTCCTGTTTGTAGTTCAGCTTCTTTGTCTTCGTAGAGAACTATCCCCCATCCCTCTCTTCTCTTGCTGGGCAAGCCGCAACTATTTCCTCTCCTGTTGTGCAAGTAATGGATAATTACACATTATTAGAAAAGGGAGTCACAGCTCCGGGCCCAATCCCCATTGAGACTGCTGATGTAGAACGCACTCATAATCTGTCTGTAAGTAAGGGTTGGGTCCCAGTCAGCGTATGCCACTCCTATGCTTGTTAAAGACTATGAGAACGTGATTAGATGCTGACATTTTCCAACTCTGATATAGAGTCGATCTTTATTGTATCATCTGAAGACACTCTTTCTTTTCACAAAAAGCGATTTCAAAACAGTCATTGCACCACAGAGCATATTCGCCATCACAGCAGCATTATCAACAACAAAGCTTACAACGGCACACCTTGGAGAGGGCGAGTTCCCCCATGTATGGAATATAGCTTCTCGCGTGCCGTTGATGCTCGCGTGGATTTGGGCGAATCTCCTGGTTGAAGACATCGCCAACCAGCGGCTTGAGGGGTCTTTTGTAGAAGACACAATCAACAAACCATGGAGGCCGTTGCCTTCGGGGCGAATTTCTCCAGAGCAAGCACGAGACTGGCTCCTCGTCGCCATTGCGGCCACAATGGGCTTGGGTATCTTGTCTGGCAGCTACACAGCGAGCATCACATTAATGGTCTTTGTCTGGATGTACAACGATCTAGATGGTAGTAACAGCGGCATCTGGATTCGAAATGCGCTGAACGCAGGTGGTCTCATGTGCTTCAGCTGGGGAGCATTAGTCACGCTCTCTGGAGGAGACCTGCTGCCAGAAGGTTTCGCCTGGATCTTGGTGACGGGAGCCATCATCATGACAACGGTCCACGCACAAGACCTGCCAGACGTCGAGGGGGATATGGCTCGTGGGAGACAGACGGTGCCCCTGCTCTACGGCGAGGCCGTGGCGCGAATATCACTAGCAGCCATGGTTATTTTCTGGTCGATAGCGTGTCCATTCTTCTGGGATGCATCTCCATGGGGATGGGCAGCGTCGACAAGCATAGGGGGCGCAATGTCAGTGCTTGCGTTGAAGAATATGGGCCAGAGGTGGGACGAGGTGGTGTGGAAGCTGTGGTGCCTCTGGATAGCGGCGCTGTATCTTCTTCCAGCGTTGAAAAGGTAAACTAATAATAATAAAAAATGAGAATATGATTTAATTAATGATGCGGTCCCATTGTTCTCCCATGTCCTTGCATATGCTTCATAAGCATTAGTGGGTGGATGAGGGTGCGAGCTGCTGCGTGTGAGCGGTGGCCACATGTCATAGTAGTATGCATGAGGGAGTGGATAGAGGACGGGTTCGGGTAATAAATGCAACGTTTAGACGGAGAGCGCTCCGTCGGATTGCTCTGCGGTCATGCAGGCACCGGCTTGCTGAAGCACAAGGTGCTCCTGTAAGTGCTTATGTGTGAGATCAAGGCCATGGATCCAAGGGGTTGCAAGCAGGCCAATTGGCCCCAATTGAACCATTGGTCAAACTGTTCCTGCAGAATCATGCACCAGTCAACTCACATAGGTAGCGATACTCTAGTAGAATGGAAAACCTGTCTGTCCATCTCATGGTGGAGAAAGCCGGGAGCAAGGCCCAAAGAAGTTCCCAGGGTGTGTCTCAGATATGCACGTACAGGTGCACCTACACATCAAGGTTGATAAGGGGCTGGTCAAACCTTGAAGAATATTCCAGAAGCAGAGAAGGGAGGTTAGAGAAAAAGGTAACCTGGCAAGGAGAAGAGTACTCGGATGTTACAACGGCATCATGACCTTGAAAACATACGATGTGATGGGTGCGATTGGATCCTGTCTTACATAGGTATATATCACAAAAGGGAGTTCGTCTAATATTGACCTCCATGTGTTATTTTGAGCTGCGATCTACAACGTTCATGTCGAGCTTACAATATAGGCCAATGATACACCACATACTGCCATTTTGGGCAATGTATTTATGAAATAATGAAGTTGAGTATTGGAAGAATCACCTATTTCTTCTATAGGATTGTCTCCCTAGGGAAGACACAGCACTCGTGTTGGCCTCACAGATAGGTTGACATATTGTTACCTTCCGTTCTTCCGAGGGGCTGGCACCCACTAGCCCACATGGCCTTAGACTTCACGACATGAGTGAACAATATTTACTTCATACCAAGACAAATTGAGCCAACATGAGTCCTCTAGTGGTGTTATAATATTGATCCCGCCACGGCGGGTCGGAAACTGGCCGCATACAAGCACATGCAAGATGTCAGCACAAGACCCAGTTATTACAGGGTCACGAAGCGCATGTCGGGCTCTATCAAAAGACCGAACCGTATCGGTATTTTGTCTCCAGTACTCCGTACATAGTATCAACTGATTACTCCGTACGGAGTATACTCGTCCGAATAAGCATGCCTCCTTAAGACGTGCATGACAACGGCCACCGAAGCCGGGAAACGTACACACCAGCTGTGTCTTTTTTCTCACTCGAAAGCTCACCATCCGTTTATTTTTCCGCGGATAAGCTTATTAAATGTCATAGAATCATGCTTTCTCTTCTCTTTTGTTTTCTTTTTGTTATCTTTTTTTTTTTTAAAAAAAAGTTTCATCTGTTGACGAATGATTCGTAGCCACCAGACATTTCGTACATCGAGGATATTCGTGCTTAGGCAGTCCGCCGGCGTCGCCGTGGCTTCCGAGTCCAAATAGAGAAGAAAAAGCATCGGCTATTTACCAGTTCTGGAACCGATGCTCTTCGTCATAGTGGCTGTTAACCCATTCAAAAGACCGCAAGGCCATGCATATGCGGCCCGTGGTGGTGCTTTTCAATGGGCCTTTCTGCATAAATGCCATTCCATGGTATCGGTATAGGGTCTGTCTACTTGTAACTACGCTACGATATACCTTACACCTTGACTAACATGGAAATGCAATGGCAGGTATACAGCTATATAAAATTTGAGGACACTTGTAGCTTAAGATACTAGCAACATGCATATCAGGTACTACTGCTCTATATCCTGTACTGCATGCACCATGTAGGGCCACTCATAAGTTGATCTACGGCGAAGAGGAGCGGCGAAGAATCTCACACAGAAGCAAACGGGCTTCCTAGCCGATCCCCGTCCCCTGGACGGCCCGTTTGCGGCTTCACTAGCACGGAGATGCCCGTGCCTGGATCCGCCAGTAGCCACAACCTTACGAGTGCTACCTGGACTGAAGATTTGCCAGATCGAGCGGCGCGCATACGAAGTAGCATGTCCGGACAGTAATACTCCGGACGGAGCTAAGCGCTAACTATGGCGAGGAAGAGGTCCCAAATGCTACACCTACTTACGGTTCACTACTCCTTTAAGTCGTCATTCCTTACAATATTCAACATCTTGCGAGTCTTGTCTCCCAGCTACAAAACTTGCCTCGTCGATATACGACAACTTCCATACTGTAGGAAGAGATGGAGAAGCTGTTTTGGAGACATTCTTGACAAATAAAATACATTCTGGGGATTCGGACGGTGCTGGTTGCTTTTCTAACAGCTCATGACTAGCCAACCGCTGCCCAGCATAGATATTCCTACATACAGGTACTAAAAAAGCTGTACTATCATAAGTATATTTCACCTTGGTACCTGTATGTATGGACTCACAAAGTGCACATTTTGCCTAATCTCAAGCAGAGTCATTATGCAGGGCAGAGATTCAATCCACTGCGAATTGCCCCGCGTAGGGTGCGATCGTTGGGAACCATGATCTGAGAGCTTTGCTTTGCGTCAAATCACACCAAATTACGCTTCGTTGTAGACACTAAGCTTTCCGCAGCAATTCCGCAGGTGATGCTGCAATGCAGGGAAAACTGGAGCCGAATCCTGCGAGTTTTATAGTCTGCTTTTGTGCCTTGATCGTCTGATGTAAACGAACGTCATGCACAAGAGCGGATATCAGAACCGCCTCGGTGGGAACTGAAACCGAGTTCATTCACTGTACTGTGTGCTCTACTGCCTTTACAGTAGATGGTTCTCAGAGTTCTGGCCTTGGACACAATCGCCATCCCGTCACATAATTTATAACAGGCATGAAGATAATAAATCATTGTCAGTGGTGGAAACACGACTGCTTGTATACTATAGCCTCACTGATATGCCAACCCTGAAAATTTGTATAATTGCGTGAGCGGAGGCGGTCCAACCACATGCCCTGTAGCTCAAAGGAATTATATGGGCCATTTCAAGGGCATGCATCCTAAACTAAAGCATGTGCGTATTCCGAATAGGCAAGCCGGAGCAGCATCTTGCATCCCCTAGTGTCGTTTGCCCTGGACAATCCCGCGCAGTTTCGGAATGAGTACATCTACAGTACATGGAACATGATGAAAAGAAAAGACGCAGGGACAGAATGCCTCTGCATAACGGCTATAGCGCCGGCTTTACTGCTGTACAGTAAGATGGCCGCCTCCTTCATGAGACGACCAACAGTTCTAGCAACACCAGTTGGCAGTTGTTGGCTCTGCTCTGGACCAACATGATGCCTCAATTCTCCTCTTTTCCCCCGCCATTCGCGATCCTGCTTCGATTACCAACAAAAGTATTTATAAGCGAATTACCAGTCTCAGCTTTCAGAGATCCAATTAGATTTCCTGTGCTGAATTGAGGCTCCTCTCTTCCGTTGTCAACTTTCTCTAGCACATAAATCTTCCCCCACCACAGCTCATGAACCCCCTTCTCCATCTCATCAATGCTACTACACCACCACCGGAGATAAAATACAATTCACATGCCGAGGCTGTAGCTGCAGTGCCAAAAGAAAAGGGAAAGAGAGAAAGGAAACGCTCTCAAATGTCAGCCAATACCGTCAAAACCCACCACATGATCGGTCAACCGGGCTTCGCCTATCTCACTGACAATATTCAGACCCCAGAGCACTCCAGGGTTGCCACGACCAGTCCGCGCTTACACGCCTACGTGTAGATCATACTACGCTGCAAAGTACACTCGCCTTCTTCCTAGAGAAGCTACCAAGAAGAAAGACAAATTATATCAGCGTACATGATGACTGCTTTAACGTGGTTCATCACCGGCTGCTCTAGCGGATTCGGAGAAATCCTAGTACGCCAGCTCCGCGCCGCCGGCGATAATGTCATAGCCACGGGTCGCAATGCCGATACGAAGCTTTCTCATCTCAAAGACACTGGAGCGGCGATTCTCGACCTTGATGTCACGGCGCCTGCCGCCGAAATCCAGACCAAAATCGGCGAAGCTTGGGAGATCTATCCGGGGGGTATCGACATCGTGGTCAATAATGCTGGCTTCATCGTCAGCGGAGCCATTGAGGAATTAACGTAAGTGGACATCATTCAGCACAACCTTTATTGGTATTGCTCATTAACAATATCCATAATTGTAACTGCCCTTTGTCGTCTCATACTCCATCCTCGCACTAACAGTCCCCTGACCTATCTCCGTAACACGTTTCTGCAATGTAGCATTATACTGATCAGCCCTAAACACCTTGGAGCATGAATAGGCAAGAAGACATGGACTCTTCTTTCAAAGTGAATTTCCATGGTCCACTCAACATCACCCGTGCCATCCTCCCTCGTTTCCGGGCAAAGAACAAGGGTACGCTTCTGTATGTAGGCTCTCAAGCGGCGTGGCATGCCGATCCCAGTGCTGGCGGCTATTGTGCAGCCAAGTTTGCTCTATCAGGTATGTGCCCTATGTCGATTGCCTGCCTTTACAGGGAGATCCGGAAGGTGGGAAGATTAATCTGATCTCCTTGAACACCCATCCTACCTCACTTATTGAAACGGACACGGTGAATCCGGCAGCGACCCACGCCATTTCTCTTCAGGCCGTGACCCAATTACGACCCATGTTCCAGCCGAAACTACACGGTTTGGGCTATTCACTGACATTCATGAGCTACGCATACTGATTCTAGTCAAATACAGGAGCTGTCGAGTGTCTCGCCAAGGAGCTGGCCATCTTCTCCCCTGGCATCAAGGTTCTCATTGTCGAGCCTGGGTACTTCCGCACCAAGGTGTTTTCCAACATCAACCATGTCGAGCCCCGCAACCCAGACTATGCTCAATTCAATGCCGGCGTTCGGCAGTTTGAAGCCTCGCTCGTTGGGAAAGAGCCCGGTGACGCCGACAAAGCCGTGACGCGAATGATTGAGCTCGTCAAGGGCACGGGCATGGCTGCTGGGAAACAGATCCCTTTGCGAGTACCCTTGGGATCGGACGGCTGGGAAAGAGTCAAGACAAAATGCGAAGAGACGATTAAGATTTGCCAAGACTGGGAGGAGGTTGCCAAAAGCACAGACTACACGACGGTAGATGCGGCTGTGAACTGATACTAGACATTGGTTGGTTCTTATTACAGCAGCCATCTACCGAGGATAACATAGTTGTAGATCACCTCAATAACATGACATCAGTTCATTACTTACGAGCATGGTTGTATTCGCACTACTTTTGGGAGCCTTTGTCATCGTCTTTAGTTCATTATGGGCACCACGATAGTCCGTTATTCTTCATGCCGTGACGATTTATTGGTCTAATCTGCTATATTGCTTCCCAGAGTCCGATCAACGTCTAATACAATCGGCAATTCAAGTCTAGCCGTATTCAGATGTCTCTTTACAAACTCGGCATTAAAAAAACTCGCATCTGCTTTCTATAAGTGAGCTAATGAAGCCGTTAAGTCGAGCCAACCCTCTTGATCTAGGACACCAAAAAATCTCACCAAGTTGATCCACGACGGCAACTTGCAATCGAGGCATCATTCTAAATGCTCTTCATCATCAACCACCCGGTATGGAACCACTGGAGCAAGATGTCAAGGGCATTTCGCCTCCAGCTCGACCTCAAACGAGCCTAACCCTGTGGCTTCTGATGGTCAATCATGCTGTACTGCAGTCAAGTAGTGCAATAGGCATGCTGGATGGTATTAATGTTACGTCCTGCTGCCACCATGAAACTCCCATCTGTTTCTACCTGCCATAACTTCATAGTTGGTAGCTTCAGCTATTGAGATTATTAAACCGCAGCCATAATTTGTTCTCATACTGCGGTAAATGTGTCAAACGATGGAGAGGGTCTCCCGCCCAAAAAGGGATTCTTTGATCGCGTCTGTCTGACGATGTGGGATCACCAATGCTTACAGATAATAGTCGTAGGGCTCCTTTCACTAGAGTTACAAGGATAGTGATGGCACCCGAGAAGATTGTGAACACGTAAGTGCGAGTAGCGTGGAGACGGAACGTAGGAGCAGAGGCCAAATAGGCTCAATGTCTTACCATCTTTGCAGCAGTCGTTTCTCTTTCGCAATGTAGGTAGACAATCAGCAAGCCCAGTCTTATCCGTTTAACCGGCTTGACGAATTGCACTGTAGTATGAGTAGTTTCTCCCTCTATATACAACTATCTTACTGATCAACAATATTTATGTACGTCAATATAGGAATAGCCTCTAATTATATATATAATCTAGATAGATAGATAGATATAGTATATGTCCTAGATTATAAATTGCACTTCCAACCCCATTACCTCGATACGCTCCAGCAACAATGGCAAGTTTTCGGTTTTAGTTCACCTCTGACAGCATCTGCGAAAGTTCGAATCTCCCAGTACCGACCGCATCTTGATGATATTGCTGGGCAGTCAACTCTTATGCACGGCTTGGAACTCTAAAGTATCCTCTCAAGCATTCTCCCATACCTTATACTAACAATGTCTATCCATTCTACTTGATCACACAGAGTATGTCTTCGACATCGTGGGCTAACGGTAGCTCTAGATCACGGAATAGCATACGAGCGCTTTTTTTGTCTTCTCGGGGCACAGGAACTAAGTTTTGTGAGAGCTGTAAGATGAAAAATGGAGAGGGCGTGTTCTGATGGTTCGTGATATATACATCACCGCGAGGCTTCACTCCAAGAGAGTGTCCTCCACATGGCAGTTGTTGCAGGAAAATAGTAATGTGAGCAGGAATTTAGCAACAGTCTTTCTCTTCATGTCTTGAGCACATTCATAACATACAATTTCGTGCAGAGAACTTTGAGCAAAGGGATGTTGCCCGCGGCGCCATCTCAATCTATTCTCCCGGGTAAGCAGTGCATGTTCACCAAGACCTCTAGTGATAAGTCGTAAAGAACGGAGAGCCAAGAGATCCAACATGTGTGAGATGAACTAAATATTATGCAGCAAAAAGATAATTCATAGACGACACAGACAATTGGCAACTGAAGCCCTATGCTGCTACCATTAAACACGGCCAAATGCGCCCCAGGGCTATGTGTCCAATTATCTGGCTGCAGTGCTATTTAATGTTTCTCCTCTTCCAATTAATCTGCTGAGTAATTCCCAAGTCCACCCCACGAAAGGTTCAGCATCATAGCATCTCATCTCATGAACAGGCGCTTGACCTCTGCCGCCGTCACAATCCATCTCCAGCGGGGCCGTCTCCGATCCGGACCGGGCGTATTGGTATCCACTCCTCGGCGTATCCATCGCACTTTCGGCAATCGCTCTCCTTTACAAGGTGCATCATAGTTTATATCCTATGTAGATATAAAACAAAAAGATTGAGACAAAGAAAACCCCAATCTTAGCCATGAAAGAATCCTCAATATCAGTGTATAAATATTTGATACTCCATCATAGCAAAATCTCAAAATCCCATGCCCACATCCTCGCCTTTAGTGTGGGGTGCACTGTTTGCACAATTTCTTTAGATATATCAAACCCTATTGTAATATTTATGCCATATCACTATATCAAGTATCTCTCATGAAATTACTACGGTCGCCAAATATAGCACACTCATCCCTCTTATGGTAGACACACAGGCCCTCAAACGGCCATTAGCGGTCGTGATAAGGAGATCATTTTTCGTGTTGGGCTAAAATATGTTGTTGCGCTTCCCCAATCTTTATCCCACACCTTTAGAGCAAACGGTATTTGTAAGTGCCATTGATGAATTCTTGTCACAGGAGATCAAATAGAATCTCAGCAAATTTTCTATACAATTTAGAAAAGAAAACAAACGCAAAGGGGGAAAAGCTACAAGGCATGAGAGCGTAACCCCTCAACCATTGTCTCAATTTTCACCTCCGCGTAGCGCGGGGAAGGGAATAAGACACGTTATCTTTCGACACCCAAGCAGCGCACTATTTCACAATCATCACTTACAAATGATTACCCTCTAAGCTTCCCGTAAGCCCGAGAGTACATGCCGTACAAATCTCTCCATTGATAGGCCAGAGCCCCTCTTGTTGGGGTGAAAAGAACGCCCGCTGATAAAACCAAGGACTCCCACAGCATCGGCGAACTTGGATCATATTCCCCGTTCACGATCGTGAAGTAGCATCTTACGCTTCACCTTCCACAATTCCGCTGTAAGACATACAAAGTTCCCATTACAACACGATCCACATGGATGTACAATGAGGGTGAAGTTCCGAAGCCCAAGCCATTCAGAGCCCCGTATGGGCGAGCTGTTGGGCAACATACCTCTCTAGCGTCAGCTTCACTCCCGATTCATAATCGAGAAGCCAGGGATTCTCCTGCTAGACTACCCACAGCGGCGCATAGTGGTCGATAATCTGCATCCCGGGCAGTTGAGATTCACCGCTACAACTATGCTAAGGTTGTTTCACTATCAGCGACTGGGATTCAGGTTACCAGCCTCGCCTTCTAGATACGGATGAATATTTCAGAGTTATGACTGTTGACGAAGAATGCTATAAAAAAAGTCTGTACAGTAGAATATATCATGTTGGCTCAAGATGTGGGATCCTCGGACCGAAGCTCACTCCTACATCACCTGTCACC
Source organism: Trichoderma pleuroti (assembly GCA_001721665.1). Lineage (NCBI taxonomy): Eukaryota > Fungi > Ascomycota > Sordariomycetes > Hypocreales > Hypocreaceae > Trichoderma > Trichoderma pleuroti. Next base: position 23,224 of record MDJU01000129.1, read on the forward strand.
CATCTCCACCTCCTGAGCAAAATTTTCAAGCCCGTAATGCAAAGGAGACGTACGAAGGAGTCATCCGCTCAAATTTAGGCATCAACTATCATGCATCCATGCGCGAATCGCCATTCAGGATGGCCTCTTTACTGTATGGCACTAGCCAGCCCCCTGAACTGCGACTCATTCACCATGCGGCATACGCAACCTCATTGGGCAACAAGCCATAGGCATGGCGGCGTGTTACCTGCTTTATGTTAGTCGTACCAATGTCCGCATGGTGTTAACAGGCTCCAGGCCGGAGATGAGGTCCGGTACGTAGCATGTGAAAAACACCCAGTCTGCCTATCAACAGCTAGAGGAAGACGGCGTCTTGAATGGTCAGTGGGGCATGAATGACCCAGATATAGAAAAAAAAAGGTCAACACACCAAAAGATATGTCAGACCTTCGGTAATGCAATCTATGTAATCGAATGGCTGTACGTCTCACTTGGGTGTCCTCGGGTACGCCTGTCCCCCGAGTCTGCGTGTCACTCTCGCCTCAACGATCCCCACATCGACTGCCCAGTCTAGCCTTGTTGATTTCATATGAATTAATGCTTCCTCGGTAAGGGGTATATGCTAGAGTAGACAGAATATCCAAATGTGTGGTCCTCCCGGCAAGAATACCGGGAGCGGTGGAGGAGCCGGCGTTCAACGGCCAAGAGGGAGCGAAAGTTTTGGGCCAATGAATAGCGTGATTTCGTATGGAGGGTGTATGTTACTTATCCCGTACAAATCACATTTTATTTACCATCCACTGGTCCATATATGCCCATGTTGTGATAAAAAATATACGAAATAGCAAACGCCCTTGACCTGGCATATATATCGAGTATAAATCTCAAGAATAGCCTGAAACACACTTTCCAAAAGTCGGTTGAGCTTGTGACACCTACCGGTAAAGCCATATATAAACACCCGAGACTGGACGGCCCCAGCCACAGACCATCCTACATACTACGGCGTACTCCGAGCACAATCCATGTGTTTTGTAAATTCAAACTTGAAGCCGCCGCTGTCCTGCCTCATCTTAGGTAATCGCTTAACTGAAAAAAAAAAAAAGAGACAGCCTGGCATAAAAGTTTTCCCATTGCGGCCAAGCTCGCAGCAAGGAGCATTACCTCCGGCGCCTCGAAGCTTCAAATGTTAGCCTGAGCCATTCACCGTCAGCATCCAAAAAGTCTCCGCTCTCTTAAATTGGCAGACAGAACGGGCAGAAAATTTTTGTCTTTCCGCAACCTGCTAGCAACAAGGCGAGGCTGATTTGGACTTGTACCCAGGCCGAGTGTGTCGATCCTGTTTTTTGGTGTGTTTTCGTCAGTCCAACGCAAGCCGCTCAGCGGTGGCGTGAACAGAATCAAGGCGAAACCACGACGACAGCTGTGGCGACAGTGTGTATAGAATGTCTCTTTGTATGGCCCCCCACGGGACGGGTGGCAAGTTGAACCTCAGCCACAGCCGCCACCGTCGATCACCACGCGATGCTGCTCTTGGGGACATTGAGTGGCTCGTGATGGCATCTCATTGGCTGGGCGGGAGCAAGTGCCGTAGCTCTAGGCGAAGAATATTGGATGGATGGCAAATCTCAAATGGCCGTTGAGATTGTGAGGCGCGAGATGATGTATGTGGGAAAGATTGGGTCAAAATCGCCCGTAGATCTGTTCCGCAATCAATTGGGCGCGTCGTTTGCCAATTTGAGCAGCTCGAGACCATAACCAAAGCGCCTAGAGCCTGGGTAATCCCTGGCCGGCTTGTTTGATTGGCTCCGGGAGGCTCCATTCAACGCAACGCCCTTTGTTGAGATCATGGCAAGGGTCATTGCGGCATTCGCAAGTTGTAGGTGGTCAAGATCACTTTGCAACGAGCTGTAATGAATCGAGCTAGCATCTAAGTCGTATGCCGTACCGAAGAACCGGAACAATAGCGTCGCGGACCCCATTGCACGGAAATGGGAATGGAATAGGCACGTCGAGACTCCGCTGTTGCTCAAGTCCCTGAACCGGAATGGTGGAGGTTGTGCTTCCGCCTCGCCACCACACGTGGCCGGCTTGTGCCCAGTGTTGCGTCTACATATTGATAGAACCAGGGGAAATTCGCCGCCCTGGACCTAGAACGCTGCTTCCTGCGTCTTGCTGGCGTCATCTCGCCTCATGGATGGCATAAGCCAAGTCACACTGACACAATGATTTTGCTGTACTGTACTTGTCGGGATAAGAGCTGCAGAAGTGAGATCACCTTGTCTGATGGGAATCTTCCTCCGCTTATCATCCGTCCGAGCCGCTGTCACAGCACATCCATACGAGTAGTGTATTTCCCCGCTGCTGTGGCTGAAGCATGTGAACCTGTCAACAGTTCTAGCTTTGTGCCTACCACCTCGTCCTGCCAAACGCCTTGTAGATGATCGTCCTGTATCTAGACTAATTAAACTTGCTCTAGTCCCTTTTTTTTGAGAGAGAGATCGTCCTCGGAATGGACAATCGTGTTAGACAAAGTCTCAGGAGTAGGTAGGTACTTTGTGAAAAAAAAAATTGTTTTCGTCAAGCCACCAACCGTGGTAATAATGGCGATAGTATGCCGTCACCTCCTATGAGACAAAACGACTTCACCAATCATCAAAAGTGCTGGCGGGTGAGACAATGGGAATCTAAAAGCCTCGGTGCCTCTTTTGCCTTGGCTACCAGGCCAAGATCGGTCCAAAGGCTGGCAACTTTTCAAATGGACACCCAAGCGGCCCGCGGCAATGTACAGGTTACAGTGATATAACTCTACAACGCCACCCTGTGGCGCGCCTGGAATTCCATATGCCGTGTGGAGCTTGTCTGAGTCGGTCTCCCGATGTCAAAGGACACAGGGGAGCTTGGGTAGCTACATCTCCGATCCCCAACGGGTCTTGCAGAGCCTGTACGTTCCTCGGAGAGCCCTCCGAGACCCAATCACAACCAGGAGGGCGCCTGGGCCATCTGGGCGCCTCATTCACACCCCTTCACGTCCTGTCCCGATGCTAGCTGCGGGTAAACGCCATGGGTGACAGAAAAAAAAGCCAATAGTATCAATAGGAGGCAACGCCGAAGTCTTGGATCTACAAGACAGGCCCTGGGACTGCAGGGTCCAAGGCGAATCTCGGCCACGGGACCTCCTACGCCAAGTTCAACCCGTCCCGGTGGGCAGCAGATTTCAGGCAAGCCAGGCAGCGGGCCCCCGAGCTGGGCCTTTCCCGCATACTTCAGCAAACACAGGTGAGATGGACGAAAAGTTCCTGAAGGTAATTCTAGAAAAAGCGGACCGTCCTTGGGGCTCGCCTCGGTTTTGTAAGCGCGGCCTGCTGCCTCAGCCTATCACGTCTAGCTGGAGCATTTGCTCCGGGGCGTTTCTGTTGCTGTGTTCAATTCGAGTCGGATCACACATTGCTCGAGCCAGTACAAAGAAATGCGGTGGTGCACGCGATTTTATCTGTCAAAATGGCTCTCCTTCGCTGCTACAATTGCCTGTCTCTCGCAGGCCAATTGTGTGCCATCCGGCAGCGAATCCCTGAAGCAGCCACCGAGGAATAAGGCCGCTGCAAACCCGCCTGTCCACTCCCCCCCCCTCCCCCCAGTCCGCTGTGGCTAGGAACCGGGCAGTGGCAACGGTTGGTAGCTGTCTCCATTCGGATAGGAGCCTCCCTCCTGCCTGAGAAGCCACATCTTGTGTTGATCTTCCTTAATACTGCAGGTCCAGCCACCTTGTTGGGGAGGGCTGTCTTGCTCGATATCAGGTTCAACTTGGAGCTTGTATTCGCGGTAATACGTCTTTGCCACTTTCGTCGGGCACTTTCAGAAGCAAAGATCCGGAATCGTCTCTCTCATGTTGCCATCACAAGGACGTCACCCTACCCCTGACCACCCCCGGATCTCCGTCGTCAAGAGTGCTTGACGGGCAATTCTACTCCAAATAAATGTGCACGGCGCATATGGCTGAATGCCCAGTTTGCGGGAAAGAATATCTCATCTTTGTTGCTCTTTGTCCGGATTCCCGGCCGCCTTCAAGCGACTGCCCTCAGGGGGTGACGATCATATACGATGAAATGCGTGAAGGCGGATGTCCGAGTCCCGTCTGTCCAAACAGCCTAAGAGGCGGCTGTCAAGTAATGTAACGACTACCATACCACAATTACAAACAGGGAGAGACTGCCAGGTGCAGCCGGAACAAAACAAGATACAGAAAGCCACGACAAGGACGGCACACGCGGAACGCTTTGGAATTGGACTAACCCCTGGATAAAATCAGAGCTTCTGCTCGGACGGCCCCATCTCGACAACCTGGTCAATACCTTGGTAGGGGGGGACGTCGAAGTTATATTTTTTGGCAATAGATGGAGACACAAATCTGTCACAATTCTGGTGAGCATGGTTCACGCATGAAGCAGGAGGTACGTACCGTCCGCCAACAAAATGCCGGCCGGTAAAATGATTGACCAGTGGTTTAGGGGCCGTGAGGCTGACGAGAGCCGTGGGCATAAAAGAGCTACCTAATCCCGTCTTGGGAGGGCCATTTTCGATATCCCACGACGACGGTGCATCCACCGAGGTGACGGGTATTTTGGTCTCCTGGAGAGATTTGATTACACCCGGAAATGGCTCCCGAACTTGGCCTGAAAAGCTAAAGCCTAGAGCAAGCGTCAGTCATCGAGAAACTTGTTTGGATGAGCGAGGTACGAGGCACAAACCAAATATCGCATCCACTATATGGTCTGTCGATTTCATGGCGGTTGGGAAATCATCAACGAACGGAACTTCGAGATCTTCGAGTTGTTTGGCCAGTCGCTACGAGCCCTGGTTAAAAAAAAAGAACTCCTCCAGACATTCAGAGAGGGAACTCTAGGAGTTGAAATTTTCAGAGAGAGGGAGGACAGAAAGAGATGAATCAGGGTGGAGGACAAGTGAACCATCGACAATTTTTGGTTGACGACACATTTCGAATATCAAAAAAGAAGGCATTTTCCAGCAATCTTTCTTTCTTGTGAACCCAAAGAAGATGCCCAGAAGCACAAGTCGATGAGCAAAATAAATGTCGAAAATCGCTTGTCCTCGCATATTCGCCGGTTTGCAAGTGTGGCTGATGCTGAGAACAACTGAAAACGTCGACTCACCTGATAGAGTTCATTCTTGCTTCTCTTGGGGTAAAAGATTGTTGGCCTGTAACCATAGTAGAATAGATGCCGTGCGGCAACAAGGCCATCTCCGCCTGGGGGTTGCGGTCAGACACTTGCAGTCGGGAAGAACAGGATATAGGTAGGCATGGGAAGTACCATTATTTCCAGGCCCACAGGCCACGAGGATTCTCGGGCCGTTCTCCAAGGGCTGGACACGATAGACTAGCGACGGCCTCTTAGTATCGGGCAGTCAACGCTGTAGCCTCCCATCATGTGAGGGCGAGGGTGAGTGTGCTGACCTGCTTGTGACACTGCCAGCCCGGCAAGCTCCATGAGTTGGTCAATGGAAAAGGCGCCAGTGCTCATAAGCTCCTGGTCCAGAGCCGCTGCAGCCTTTGCGCCGAGAGTCTGCACAACAAGGTTAGCGCTGTCAGATTCAGCCACAAGACGGAGTGTGAGGGTCACCTTGATAGCCATTGTGAGTTGAGCTGTACGGAAACGAATGCCGAGATGCTGTCCACAGGGTAGATTTTGCGCCCAAAGGTCAATTCAGGATGCGAACAAGGACGAAAACCTGCGTCCAGGATGTCATGATGTCGTTGGAGATTAGCGACAGCCCGTTTATAACACCGGCGTGATGTCAGCGGCCCTGGGTCCCGATCCACCGGCTCTGATTGGCAGGGGCGGCGAAACTGCAGCTCCGGCTCCAAAATATTCTACAAGTCCAAAACACCACTGCCGGCCAATCTTTCGAGGCCAGTCGCATTTTCTCAGACGTCGCTCTCCTCCATTCACGCCGAACCTCCAACCTTGCGCTTCGCCATGGTCGTCAAGATCCGTCTCGCCCGATTTGGGCGCCGAAACTCTCCCTTTTACAACATTGTCGTAGCTCATGCTCGGTGCGTACGCAGCCAATTGAATTTGAAAAAAAAAAACACCCCCCCCCCACCTTGCGTTCATCAGTTCATGTCCGCAATTGACTGACACTCCTTCTTTCAAACCCTTTAGCACTGCGCGCAACTCTCGTCCCCTCGAAGTCATTGGCACATACGATCCTATCCCCAAGCCCGATCCCTATGACAACTCTGGCAAACTGCACAAGGATATCAAGCTTGACTCCCAGCGCGCACGGTACTGGATTGGTGTCGGCGCTCAGCCCACCGACACGGCATGGCGACTACTGTCCATGGTTGGCATCTTGCCAAAGAGGAACTTTGCTCCAAAGGCGGACGAATCCAAGGGCAGCGTCAACGCGGGCGATGTGAGGATTCGATAAAGGGCTTGTGAGGGGCAGAGGGAAATGTGAAAATCGGGGTGCAGATGATTGTATGATATGTGTTTTGGGCATTTCAACGGCGTTGGTATGGGTTTGATATAGAGGGGCGAATACCACAGCAAGCTTGTTTCAATTATATGAAGCTGGCTCAAATCTCATCTGACTTGAAAATGGAAGAGTGGCATGTGCGCGTATTTAGACATGTTCCATTATGGATATCAAGGAATTTGCCCGAGTACTTTACGACACCCAGGTCTAATACAGTACGGTATTTGCTCATGGACATGCGGCTATCATACCTGACTTCACAAATTCAGGCGCACCTCATGCATCATCCCCATGGCCAACCAGAACTTCAAAAGTCATCGTGCATGCCGACCGTTGTAATCTTGTTTATATACCACGCTACTAACAGTAATCATACCATTCTAAGGATATCCATCTCCCTCCCCCTCTTTAGTGATTCATGCCACGGCATATTTCCACATCCCGCAGAGACGCACAGCGCTTTGGTATCATGAATTCCGTGCCTCACAAAAGGGTGACTATACAACTCGCTGCAGGGCCATTCTTCAAACGGCATCTCTCGTCATCAGTACTACCCCCGTTTTCAAAAGCAAAAAAAAAAAGGAAAGAAAGAAAAGAAAGAAAGAAATTAACGCCATAAATCGCCTTGGTCTAAACCCCAGGCATGTCAACAAGTTCTGTGGTATGATTTGTAAGATTGAGGAAAAAAACGCCTCTCCAAAAAGAAAGGCTGGATGGCACTCTTTCTGTTGGTGTCTCGGTGAAACGACAGCGATCCGTTAAACGATTCTTAGTGGGCGGCCGTAATGAAGAAAATGTTCATAGCCAAGCAAACCACCATGACGACCATTCCGTATATCGCTAGGGCTAGGGCCATCTTTCGTAAAAGACCGTTATCGACATGCTCCAAATCCCATCGCCATTTTCGACGCCAGCGCAAGGCATTTCCGCTCCGACCGCTAGCAGCACTGGCTGCACTGCGAATGCTGTGGGTGCTCTGGGCAAGCGCCCCAGAGTCCTCAACGTCAGAGTCGTCGGAGCCATCCATGTCGTCGTCTTCTTTGGCCAGGCGTTGGTGGTGGACACTTTCGGGATCGCTGATTTTATAATAGAATAGGCCAGGTAGAATAAAGCTAATGGATGTAGATCCTGTGCTCCCAACAAAGGCAAGAACACGGTCCAGGCTGCTTACTGAGAGAGCGGTGATGTAAGCTAAAGTGAGAATAATCGTAGTAATGAGGGCAAATCTGAGATCGGACATTGGCGCAGTGCTGCCGTGATCTCCACGCTGAGCCGGTGCCGAGTTCAGTAAGGGGGAGCCAGCACGGCCGCCGCTTGAGTTGCTCCTGTTGGGTCGCCAGTTGAAGACGGCATCGAAAGAGGCACGGCAAGGATGGACCTGTAGAGGAATGGAAAACAGTACGAGCACAACGATTGCTGCCTTGCCAATTGTAGAGGCGACTCCGGTGGGGTCTAAAGGACATCATGTCAGTACGAAGCGCTCATTATGTGTTTTTTATGATGCCAGGAGATTCTTACACATGGACACAATGTTTCCAACAATAGCATTACCAAAAGTGATGTACCCGGTAATGGCCACCAAGACATAGATGGATGCCGCGGACCCAATGCTAGATCCAACAACCCGCACAATGCTGGGTGGGGAGTTGTCCTTGATTTCATTGATGATGGAGAACATCTAAGGAAGAGTTAGCAACTTGAACAGCAGTCGGGAAGGAGAATGAGAACGTACGTTCTGGTGGCATGTGTAGGCGAAAACAACCACCGGCAGCGCGCTGAGGGTCTCGACGGCTCCAGCCCATTGGATGACCCGGATATTGCTTGGATCGGCATGGGGATCGACGGAGAAGTGATAGATGACGAGAATGATAAGATAACCGATAGATACCAAAGCAACAATGCTGGTATACTTGAGCGAGTCGAGTCGCTTCAAGAAGCTCAGAGGAATAACCAGGAGCATAAAAGCAGTGATCCAAAAATGCCGGTCTACCAAATAGGGAATCTTGTCCGCGTTGCTATTGAAGCCCAAGGCAACTCCAGGCATAAGGTCGCCAATGATGATCATGTACGACACTCCAACGCCGAAGCATTTGATGGCGATGGCCGCGTCAAAGATGACGGACGCATTGGGGTATGTCATCTGGGACAGGGCGAAAAAGGACGATGTTCCGCGGTCGAGATAGCGCGCGCATCGGGACTGGAGGTAGAGGCCAAACGCGGAGGTGAATCCAGACCAGAGGATAAGAAGAGTTCCCAGCATAATTCCCATGTGCGATAAAACCGAGGGCATGGCAAGCGTGCCGGCTCCAACAACTGCGCAACCAAGTTAGCAGCGGTTCGACGGTGTAGAAATCGAAGGTAGGGGTCGCGAACTTGTATTCAGCAGATTGACGATGCTGCTAAACATGCTGGCCTGCCCGCCATGGCCGTCTTTACCGGCTCGGCGTCGCGATCTATGAACCGGAAAAGAAAAGTCAGTCGACTGGTCGGTCTCTCCAATTCGAACAGCCCAAGTCCCCAGGCTCGCCTCGACTCACCTTGACATGCTGCTGGAGCCCCCAGGAGAGGCGGCCCTATCTGCGATGGATTGGTAGTTAGTCATAGCCGGTCTCGATACGGCTTGCTCAGCGGGCAGACGCGCCGCCCAACGGTCCCAACGTCGCAACTCGCTGGCTGGTCCTCAGCCGGAAGTTGGTCGGGTGACCAGCTGTCGGTGCCAATCTCCGGGTATCGCAAATGGTAGCCGTCGTGCGACACCTCAACAGAGGCGATCTGGAGGGTGGCGATGCGTGTCTGCGGTAATAGCGAGCGTCGGAGGGATGATGGCGAACGAGCGGCGGCCGGCTGCCAGTTGAGGTGAGGTTGAAGATTGGGATGGCCGCTGCCAAATTGGCCCTGGCCGGGGGGGTTCTACTAAGCCAGCGCCCTAATACTGCACAGGAAGCGCTGTGCTGGCCTGGCGTCTCCGACAGTGACTGCATTTCACAGCGGGGGCGTCTCCGGACCCAAACGGCCGGCATCCGCAACCAATCACGAGGCTTGGGGCACATGGCCACATCTTATCGCGATTGCGCCACTCCGTATACTTTCCGATGCGTCTGCCGCCGAAACCAACGGACAGATCAATATAGGTACTCCGTACGGTAATTGTATTTGCGTTGTTATTGTCCCGGAGCTCGTATTGATGGCCTTGCTCATGCTGTGCTTTGTGTTACAGGCAGAGTTTTTCCGCTAAAGGATCCGCCCAGGCACGGATGCAACTGTACTCAGTGCCCGTCTCTCGGCAGAAACAGGGCGCCTAGGAGGCACGTGTCCGTGCTGTGATACAACCGCAGCTTGGCGATATCTCTAGATGTTACCCAAAAGCATTCACAGCGTAGAGGCCGCTTCGTAGCTTGAGGATTTTCGTAACCTCCAATAATTCTTACTAATACAACAGAAGCCTCATTTACATGTTGATTCGTGGATGGCTTATGCTGCAGCCGATGTGCGTGTCATTGATACCGCCGGCACTAACATTCAAGAGCTTGCAGCAGGCGCACTCCAAAATCCAACGAATCACAGCACACTGCACTAGTCCACCAACGCAAATGGAGCTTCACTCCGACAGCTACTCCAAAGCGTCATAGTGCAACCGGCTTCCACTTCTTCACTCCATCGTAACGCGCAAACCACGGAGCAAACGCCCTCCTTTGCCGCCCTCAGCTCACAGGCCGCTGCTTGCCAACACGCAAAATGTCGGTGGAAATGGATGATCCCCTCGACAAAACCACCCTCGCGACAATCTCTCTGCTGGAATCGCGCCTCCTGCGAATCGAGCATCTCCTCTACGGCACCACCGCCTCGCCCTTCTCAAGCCAGACCCAGCATGACGCCGCCCTCGCAAAGATGGACGCCTTGGAACGGCGATTTAGCAGAATGATTTCTCAAATCCGCGTCTATGCAGAGCTTCTCAAGATCTGTCAGTTGAGCCCAGTCCACCGAAGCATTCCCCTCTTTTCTAACCCCTTTGGCGCGATTAGACAAGTCAACCCCAGATCTCTTCCACGCTCCTCCTCCCACCCAACCTCCCTCCCAGCTCGACTCAGAGGCCGTCCAATCCATCGTCCTCTCCGCCGCCTCGTCGTTCCCCGCCACGCTCTCCGCCCTCACCGCCGTCAAGGACATGCCTATTCCCGAGTCCTCTGCCAGTGCGAGTTTAATCTCGCTCACGCAGCGCATGAAGGCAATTGAAGCTACGCAGCTTGCGCAGGCCACCGAGATTTCCGCCCTTCGAAGTAGGAGCGAGGCGCTTGTACGCTCGTGGTATGAAAACGGCGCAGTAGTGAACTCTCAGGTATTGGCGCATACCGAGAGTAAGATCCAGAGGGTAGAGCGCGAAGTAAGAAGAAGAGAGCGAATCATTGAAGAGGGGAGGCAGGAAGAATGAGCCGAGTATGCTAGTGGAGTGCATGCTATTCAACTCTAGACATTCGAGTCACCATCCTCCAAACGAGGGGGGAATTCGATGCTGGCGTACAACTACGGCTTGTTTTTTTACAACGACATTTTGTTCCATGAAGGCGCTTAGTGGCATTCCGACAAACAGCTTCACTGACTCCCGAGCTCAGTTTTACACTGGCACAGCCATGGTGCCAGAAGTGGGCGGAAGACACTATTCCCGGCTGTTAAGCCGCCAGGTGATGCAGTCGTGTGTTGGCTGAGGAGATGATCAAACCGACCCAGGCACATGGTGACAAGATGAGAGCCAAGAGGCTGGAAATGAAAAGAAACGCATTATGAGAGACAGATACCCCGTATTAGATTAGAGGTTGCCGTTCCCCCCCGGTTTCAAAGAGTGCTGAAGCCGATGTTGAGGGGATTCCGGCTAGATTATACAAGTCAAAGAGTATAAATTTCCCGCTTACGAGAACTATCTTGAAAAAGCAGATGGTCCAATGGAAGCTCTCCGATTAGATGTTGGCAGTCGTCATGGAGAGTAAATCTGTTCAAACCCGTGACGCTTCCACCTCCGGATCCTTGGTCCCCCGCGTTTCAGCAACTCTGATGGATCGAAAAATGACACCGATGGCGCCACGCCTATCCCCATCTCCATCTCCATCCCGTATGAGGATTGAATCTGTAGAGAACATGCTTCACGGAAAGAACGGCAACTCTCAGCCGGATCAAACGTTCAGCCCAGTGCCCAACTCCAAGGTCGCGTGAGGAGACGCTCCTATTCGGATTTCATGTAACAGCCACCACAGGCTAGTCAATCACAAGACCCAGAACTTTGCAAAAGCTGTCACTGCCGGCACTCCGTGGCGTCTTGGTTTTTCGAGCAAGATTCATCTCCCGGCAGTCCCATTGTCAAGAGGAACATTTTCTGGAACCCCCACCTACACGTGCCTGACAAGCAGCCAATGGCCGAAGCCCGCGGTACGTACCCTCGGGTCCCCGCTGGGCTGGTGCCGGGCTAAAAAGAGGCCGCCAGATGGATCAAAACCGGGCCTAGTCAGGGGTTGGATGGGGACTGGCGAGTTTCAATTTCCATGTTACAGGTTTTTAGAGCCCTATTGTGCTATAGCCCTGTGGAGGAGAGAGTTTTGGTGTTGAAAGTATTTTTTTTAATTCTTTTTTTGTTTGCTGCTGTCTTCTTGCCTTCTTTCACGTGTTAGATTAGGGAGTGTAGCCGGCAGAACCACTGCTGAGCAGAGAGTACTGCTGCGTTCTACAGTCGACGTACTCGCATACAAACCATCAATAGCTTAATCGTCAAGGATGCCCTTGGCTGCTAATCTGCGAGACTCTCCATCTAGATACTGGAACTACTAGGTACATCTCGTACCCAGATCCTTGGTACCCGTTTATGACTGCTAGTAACCGTTACTCTACAAGAGCTAAAGTAGCAACGTCAAGAACATCTCTGTCTGCCTGCTTCAACACCTAGGCATCCAACCTGTAGTGAGCCACGGCTTGCCGAATCCTGGAGCCACAGATCGCCCTGCATCTACTAACTACTCGTGCTGCTCCAGGCCAAGCGCCTGCAAGCCGGAACGCAAGCCGGACAAGACGGCAGCCTCATGCAGATCTGCTCCGTAGTGCACTTCCGTGACAGCACCGGAACATGCCCAGCTGAGCAAAGAGATGCACGACATTCTCCGCGCATCGAGTCGAAAGACAAGTGGAGCGGCGAGGGCCGCAAGAGAGAGGCACCAGCCAACTGGGTGCCGTTCAGCAGGCTGCCGGCTTCGCAAGGATACATGATCTGTGTACAGGCGTCTACTGGTGTAGCTGAGGCTCGAGTTCCAAGCACCACTCCGTATGTAACTGTAGCCGTAGATGCGCACTGGCTGGCCTCGCTCACAAGTCCAATTCCCTCCAACAAGCCATCAACGGTTGCAAGGCCCGTGTCAAGTGGGGGCCGTCGAAGCATGAAACTCGTTGTGGAGGAGCGCATGAATTCCCCTGCATTTCCCAAGGCCGGGGTCGCCACCCATCGTGAGCATGTTTGTGCTGGCGCGAGACACGCCGCCCAATCTCAGACCGTCGCCATGGTCAGCGCCCGATTGGTGACAAGGCACGAAAAGAGAAACGCAAGAAGAGGTTGAGAAGAAAATAAGAGAAGAAATAATCACGGCCGGAACAGCGGAAGAGGCTCGCTGACACCGCTCCATGATTACTCGCAACAGCGCTCCAGTTGGGTACGAGTACTTGTCATTGGTAGGTATTGACGCTTGGCACTTTTGCACAAACAGTTTGAACCTCGCAAGCCCAATGGTTGTCACGGCTCCCATTTTACCGGCATTTTCGCTGCGTGACATGGAAGGGCGGCGCAACCGAATTGTGGCGGGGAAGCGAATGACGACAGACGCAGAGCAATGGGAAAAAATGAATCGTCACTTGAAGCATCGTGGAGCGCATTCCTGGGAAAGGCCGCGGCCACGACAGCTTCCACTACCATTCATTCCTGTCTCGAATTTAATCCCGTGGCGCGCAATCAGGAGGGTACCTGTGAGATGAGATGAGTACGAGTAGTAGCAGCAGAAGAAAGAAGATGGATCAATGTAAAAAATATCCTTGAGATTAGCAAGAATTGCTCGCCGATTCCATCTTGTCTTTGTGCAGCGTCAATTGATGTCTGGTTCTTTGTCGTAGTGAATGGCCAGGTCCGAGTACATGTACTCCATGTACCGGTTGAGGCTTCAAGGTCCATTCACATAATCTTCAGCTCCGGCGCGGGCTTGTACCTGTACGTAACACCAAACAACACCTGCAGCGCCGTTGCTCAGCCTCCGCCTCCCAGTCTCACTCCCATTGATCAGTTCAGTTCAGCCAGCCTGCATGCTTGAACCTTTCATTTCGCACAGCCGAGCCACTCGATACGACATTGACCATTGATCGCATCCCGCAAAGCACTGTAAGTATGTACCTAGCTAGATAAGGTATTACTTGCACTAAACCCTGCACCAATCGCCAGGCCCGGTCGCATCCCGGCTGCGCAGCGCCAGGGGCCACCGACCGGCTCCTCTCGTATCTTACAGGTCAGGTCAGGTACACGCATGCCAGCCATCAATGCAAGTACTAGTACATGTACCTCCACTGAATGCTGACCCGGAGCCTCAGCGCACAGGGCACAGGCACAGGGCACAGGCACAGGGCACAGGCACAGGCACAGGCGCTGTCTGGTACCTTACAGGGCCAACTCGCTCTTCGCTGCAGTGGTTGCATTGCAGTCGAGTGCTAACTCCAATTGTCGTGCCGGGCTGGTACTGCAATCCTCGCTCCCGTTCGTCTCCCTGTTTTTCCTCGAGACCTGCAAAGAAAAGACGGCCCGGGTTCGCTAGCCCAGCCCAGCCCTGTTCGTGTTTCTCGCATCGCCACGTCCGTCTCCTTTGCATTTGATCTCCTCAACTGACGATACCGTCTCCATTGTCGCAAGCGCCGTCCCTAGGAATTCTGTCCCGGCGGATCTGCACCCACCGTTGCCGCCTTGTGCTGCCAAACATCCACCAGACCTTGGTCTTGTACCTCAACTGTCTTTTTGGTGCCAACCCCGTCGCACCAACTCCACCGTCTTCCGTTTTCCTTCTTCTCCCCCCTTCAATCCGTTTCTCCATCTTGCACCGACATCCGCCATTTTTCTTTCCTTCTTTCAATCCTCTCTTGACGACTTGGCGGCCCGCACGAAACCACGTCCATCGCCGTCGCTTTTCCTTTCTTTCCTTTCGTTTCTTCTCTCTTCACTCGTTCTCCCTTCGGCTGTGCCGGACACACCAGCTACGCGCATTACAACACACACACACACCCCAAAAAATAAACACGTCCATCTCTTCTGCTCCCGCCTGATCGACAATCGCCTCGGCCCTCAACGACACTCTTTTCCCTAAAGCGCACCCAATTACGCCGTCGACTGTCGCATCCGGCCGCTCGACCCCCCCCCGACCGACAAGCTGGCTAATTCTCTTATGCCCCCGTACTCGGTTACTTCGCCGTCAATACTCAAAATGGATCACTCCAACATCTACAGACGACGAGGCTTCCAGTCTGGCAACATTTTGGGAGACCCATTTGCGCTCGCCACCACGTCTATTGCTTTTGTGCGTTCCGTCCCGTGGCCCTTCCCCCCCCCCCCTTTCTCGCCGTCGCGTCGAGTCAAAATGGTAAGCGTCAGAGCTAACGGCTTGTCTAGCTTGCGTGGCTTATCACCATTGTCGGATGCGTCATCGGCCAGATTCAAGAGACGTCCGACGACCCATTCCCCAAGTTCGCTTGGTGGGCAAGTATATACAGCCTCTTCCTCATCATCGGCATCTTCTATGTTGTCGGCAGCGACACGATTCAGACCTATCATGTGGCGATTACGGGATACACTGCTGGAGGCATGGTGCTGGTAACCTCGTCCGTCAACTCGCTGGTATACTCAAAGAGCGGAGCTAGAGAGGCTGCGGCTGCTGGCTTCATTCTTCTGTCCATGGTTGTGGTATGTTGTCGCAATTTCAGCCGATTATCTTTCTTTCTTCGGGTAACATTCTTTTTTTCATCCTTGACAAATGCTAACATGCAATGCGCGCACAGCTCGTGTGGACTCTGTACTTTGGATCAACACCCTCTGCTACTCCCCGTGCTTTCCTGGACTCCTTCGCCCTGACCAAGGAATCGGCCACCATGCAGCGACAAACCATGAGCAACTATGGCGGAGGCATGGGCCGTCCCGAGACATCCAATTCCGTCCAGCCGCCGCAAATGTACACGTCTGCCCAGCTCAATGGCTTCGAAAATCCTTCCCCCGTTGGCGGCGCCTCTCAAGTCGGTGGAGGCCGCGGCTCCAACGTTCCTGGCTTTGGTGGTAGTGCTGGACCGGCCCAGATCAAGGTGACAGGCCCTGACACTGAAGTAGTACCACCCACCGAATATCCCTACCGAGCAAAGGCCATTTACAGCTACGAGGCCAACCCCGATGACGCCAACGAAATCTCCTTCGCAAAGCACGAAATCCTAGAAGTATCCGATGTCAGTGGACGATGGTGGCAAGCCCGAAAAGAAACCGGAGAGACTGGTATCGCACCCAGCAACTATCTCATTCTGTTATGAGCCATGACAAAATATCCAGGCGGGGAGTACGTACCGGGGAAAGTGAGCCCTCCATGGATGTTCGAATGGGACACCCTTTGGATGGAGGTGGCGACGCACCTACGGGTCTGGGCTACCATTGTCACATATACCCTTTTCCCTCTTCCCTTTTTACTTCCCCGCGCCCTCTCTCTCTCATCTCACTTGACGTTGTGTTGGTTGTTTTTGTTCACGCCTTAGA
This sequence comes from Trichoderma pleuroti, assembly GCA_001721665.1. Classification (NCBI taxonomy): domain Eukaryota; kingdom Fungi; phylum Ascomycota; class Sordariomycetes; order Hypocreales; family Hypocreaceae; genus Trichoderma; species Trichoderma pleuroti. The sequence goes on from MDJU01000129.1 coordinate 39,497, forward strand.
GTCACGACTCCCGGGAATTTTTTGCGCAATCGGGCCAGGGATATATATTGGATGGAGTATATTTGGACGAGACCACTCATGGAGAATCAATCGCCTACTACACTGGAGGGGGCAAATGCGTCAGCCTTGCCTCGTCTTGTTTTGGCTCTTTGTCTCTGTTGTTTTCCAAGCTGATTCTTTTTTTATTGCTCTTCTTTTGTCCATTTTATCATCGACGTACGAGACGTTTTTTTTTCTGTTCATTTTGTTATTTCGTCCCCTTCTTACGCTGCCATCTGCTGCTGCAAAAACTTTTTCTTTTTTTTTCATCTTTTATGACTCTACATATATCCCTCTCTACCAAAACGTGGAATCAAAAAGAAGCAGCTAGACGCGGTGACTTTTTTCTTTCTCTCTCCCCCCCTTTTTTTAGGCTACGATCTATTGATTTTTCGTCCTTGTTGTTTTTCTTTTTCCCTTTTTTTTTCATCCATTTCTTCTTTTGGCGGGGAGACTGAACGGAGGGAGGGCCAAATGTGTACGTATGCGAATTGCTCCGAGAGAAGAAGAGAAGAGAAGAGAAAAGAACCCGGGCTTTGCAGGAAAGAAAGGCAGATACGGAATTGGCGCTGTTGGTAGAAAAAGTAGGGTCAATGTCTGCCCATGCAATTGCGATGGGGGTGATGTTGGAATGAAAGTTTGAAATGATACCTACCTTTTGGTTGCAATGTGCACTTGTGTTGTCTTGTGAAGTTGGTTGTGCTTGGTAACAGTTGCGAAAGGGGTGGGATTGTAAGCATACGATCGGGTTGCAGAAATTGGGATGGGGTGGAATTCTCTGTGATGCTGTTGGGGAAATCAGGCTAGTAAAGCTTCGTGACGAGAGAGAGAAAAAAGGACTTGGAAGGAAAAATTAAACATCTTCAAACAGCTAATTTCACAAGGGAGAGGGGGTGACTAGATATTGCCAAATGCGGAAGTTCACGAGGCATGCAAGGAGGAGGCGTGGTGATTAAAATGTCTTCATCAAAAAGTCGTGCTCCCAAAGCTAAATAGTAGTAACATGATAGCCCATAACAACATGCTACTGAGATAACAAGGTCAGACCGCGCGGGTCCAGACCACTGCTTCTCAAACCAGGGAGAGAGAACCCTTCAAACTCTCAAAGCTGATGGGGCGAGACACGGCGGCCTCAACGCGTGCGCGCAAGAGGCAGGTTTGCCCAAGCGCAATCGGAGGGCGGACGCTGCTCGTCGGACCGGTATGCGGGCAAGATTTCGCGGAGACAAAGGCATCGTGAAAGCCGATCCTGCCGGCGTTGTCGTGGTGGTTGAGGAGGGTGAGAGGCAAGGGCACAAGGGCACTGCCTTTGGGTGTCTCTCTCTAGTCGTGCACCTATCCCAGAGATGGGCAGTCGTTTGACCGCTCTACACAAAAGTACATCAACTTTCAGCTGTCATGATGGCGCGCAGAGCTGCCTACTCTTGCACCTCACTATCGGTTCTCCAGCCGCTTTCTTAGTTCTCTTTCTTTCTGGAGCACTTCTAGCTCCAACCTCTCAATGCCATAACGTAGAGCTTCCTTGCGCTGGCGCACAATCCGAGCGCGCAGCTTGTCCTCGCCTCGGAGCTGCCGGCTCCTTGCAGAAGCAGGCTTGGATGCGCTGCGTGCCGGTTCATCAGGCCTAGTGAGCCGTCCTTGCTGCAACTCAACCCGGGCTTTGAGCGTCTCAATGCGGCGTTCCTGGCGTTCGACTTGAGCATCGGCGCGGCTGAGGAGAAAGGCAATGTAGGGCCCAATTTCGTCGCGCAGGGAAGCCTCAGCAGCAGCGAGCGTGGGCTGGGGAATGAGTTCGTAGTGCTACGAAAAGGGGGGGTGGCCACGTCAACGATAATGCACAACGTATTTTTTTTGAATGCAGCTGGGCAACAGGGAGGAGCACATACTCGGACTGTCTTGAGGACGTTTACGAGGCGAGGGAAGTCGGATACGCCGCGGTCAATCGTCTCCACGGAGGCCTCGAGGAATTTGAGAGAGTTGCGCAGCGAATCGACGCAGTCGGCATGGGTCGCCGCGCCGGTCGAACCCGTTCTGGTAGCCATTGGAGCCCGGAGTTCACGATGCCGAGATTTCGGGAGGAGTTGGGAGGAGGCAAGGCAGAAGAGGATGAGCCCAAGCCCGATTCGTGGAGAGGTCTCTGGCTGGAGAATGTGGGGAAGATGCCGTGGTGTTTTGTGGTCTCGTATTGTCTCGCGGAGGACTGGAGCAAGCCCGCGTCCGAGTGCAAGTGCGAGTGCGAGTGCGAGTGCGAGGTTGAGTGTGAGCTTGAGGGCAGGGAGCTGTGCGTGTCGTGTCCGTCGTCTGTAGCTCTACATACGGTATGTCTGCCGCGAACAGCGTCGCTGCTTTTGCATGTGCCGATTGAGGCGGACGGTAGTTTTGGAGAGCCTGGCTGAAGCTGGTGATGTTTACATGTGCAAGTACCTGTTTGTGACGCCCCGCCATAAAAGGCAAGCACATGCTAGCAACAGCCCCACACCAGCTCTGCCGTGGCTCCGGCAGGCGCATCTCGGTGCTGTGGGGTAGTGCTTGCCTCGATGCCAACAACACAACGGCGAGGGAAGGTGCTGAAGATACCAACACGTGAGCCTGACTTATCGGCAACTTGCCAGATCTAGAACCAGCTGGTTCGCACAGAAACTCAACCCTCTTCAACTTCTGCCTTGCTCTGCCCAGCTCCCCTCCTTTGGCTTCTCGCACCCCCCAATTCCGCTCGTCTTGATTCGCCATGTCTCGCCCTTGAGCCTGCGTCTAATTGCTCTGGAATGTCGCCTCATACCAGGCTGTCGTCCTTGCCCTCACGCGCTCTCGAGCAACCGCCACAACGGGTTCCAGCCTCGCCTCAAGCTGCCAGCGTCAGGTCACTCCTGTGCCGGTTGTTCGACAAGCCGCTCGCCCGCCTCTGGGCAACTCATTGTTCATCCTGACGCAGGATGGCGATGATCCTTGTGCTTGGAAGCTAGATGCTGAATATAGCATCTCGATCTTCGGCTCTAGCGGTGGGTCAGTCCGCATCGGCGAGACTCTACGGCTTAGTACCGCTTCCTATGCGGCTCAAGATGTTTCCATGCTCCTGTTCCAATGCTTCCAAAGACCGTCTCAACTGTTGTCGTGTGCAAGGTGCAGTTGGTATCCATCGTGTAAGTCCATACACGGACACCTCGGGTTCCCAGGCTTGGTTCAATAACAATACGACCAACCTGAGCCCCCCTAGAAATTTGCGGCACATATGCTAATGACTCTGGTCGCGCATGCCAGCGAAGCCATCGTGAAATGACCCGTGTCCCTTTGGATGGAGCTAATAGGCGATGAGATACCATTGTGACCTTGCCCAACAGAGGAGCGCCTTGCACCGCCCAATCTGTGCGCTCCCGTCTCTTCTCTCTCTCTCATCTCACGATACCACCCGGTCCGGCGACGCCGTTCTCAGTTGACACCCCCCCTTTTTCCGACGCTTGACACCCCAATTCTATGACTAAATGTACAGCAACTCTCCCTTGCCGACTGAGACGTCTTGTCCGCCAGCCATTCTCCCAGTGCTAGCCTTCCAAGTGCCCGCAGCAATGAAAATCACTACTTAATGCCGGGTTTCCTGTGTTCTCCAGTTATTATGTTCCAGCCAGCCCCAGCTTTGAGTGTCGGAGTCGTTCACGTTGAATAATAGGGCTTGACTATACCTCTTCATCTTCAGCTACACATCCTCCCAGGCTCTTCAAAGTATTCGTGGGAGTCGTCTTTCCCCGACATGGTCATAACAAGCTTACAGAATGAGCCACGGACTCGATAACCTCACCGGCCTCGCCACCGAGGGTATCGGTCTGCGCTTTCTAAATGAAGAATGGAACGATAGCATCTCAAACGACCATCCATTCACCATCCAATGGAACGAGTCGCTGGATGGGGCTCAGGCACCAGAGCTTGGGTTGTTCAAGATTACATATCCCAAAGATGGCGTTATCGCATACGAGCTGGTGTCAAATCTGACAGGTGTGTATCATGGTTTCGTTGAACTAGGCGATACCGACGAGCCCTAACAGCTCTTTAGGCAACATGAACAATGAGAATGCAACATGCTCGTGGACGCCAAGCCACTTGGAAGATGAATTATATACCCTGTGGCTCTCATCCTCTCGAGATGCTCGCTCAAATTGGACAACGTCTCCGCCGTGGAGACTAAAAGAAACTGTAAGCTTCTCAGCAGTCTTGATTCTCCTAAAACACCAAAAATTGACCATGGGTACAGCCCCGACATTCACTTCATTGGGCCGCCCCTATTGTTATCCCCATTATTGTGTTGCTCGCAGTGTACACCTTGGGACTCACCACCTGTATCGTATATCGACGCCGCAGAAAGGCGAGACGTGAGAGAGAACAAAGCAAGGGAAAAGATCTTGAAAAGGAGAGATCAAGCCAGACGTGTCTCCTTAGGGATGCGGATAGACATCCTTCAGTCGATACTGTCCTCACTATACAAAGCCTTGATGACCCTGATGAGGTCAGGAAGCCGCATATTTGGCTCCTGACACAGTCAGCCTCGGGATCCCTCCTACTATCGTCTCCGAGCAGGAAGAATTCCGACGCAACACTGGTTTCGACTACAACTCAAGCATCCGATCAAGTTCTCATATCCCCAATCAGTTTCTCAGAGCGCAGCCTTCAAAGCCCCACAAGGATAACTTCTGAGAGGACCTTTGTCACGCTATCAGACCCGAGAGACCAAAAGGCCGTCATTGCCGGTAGATTGGGGCGTTCCGTGAGAGTGATTATACCGTCTGATGATGTACAAGAGTGAGATTTGGAGGCGCGTTTGTGTAAACATACATCGGGCATTTGGCAATGTGAAGAATTTTATAGTAAATGCCAGCCGGTACCCCGCGGGACTTTGGCTGGTGTTGCATCGATATCAAAAATGGCGGGAAAATGGGCGAATATGATAATGTTTGGGTTCGGGGGGTGTTTTATGAACTGTGGACTTTGGCTACCCATAAACACGATGGATATATATTTGTAGCATGTAATGATAATTTCGCGTCCTTGTTTCTCTCTCAGCCGACGTCTACACACAAATCACTGGCGACGAAAGCATGATTGCCCAATATATAAATGTGTATTGGTATTGTTGGTCAAGCTGCAGAGCATCACGCACTCTGTCACACTCGACGCAATCTTGATGTCCAAGGACATGTTGAAACAACTCATCTAAGAAATCTCCCCCATCTAGTCTCAAGACTAGATCGATGAAAAAGCAAAAAAAAAAAAAAAAAGTAAAAACCCAAAAAAATTGCAGATTCTCTCATATCATCCCTTTCCCAATGTTGAGATTAGCCGGCGCTTTCAATAACCATAAAAATAAAACCATGAAAATTGTAAGTCTTTCCATCTTTCTCTCGTTTTTTCTCTCTTTTTTTTAACCCCGCTATGCGCCGTTACGTTTTTATATGTATAAAAACCATGTTGAAATGTTCTGGTTCCCCCCCTTTTTTTCCCTCCCGAGTTTGTTCCTGTGTTTTGGTTTGTTTTGTTTGCCCATCCGAAAGGAATCCGGTGAAGGGATTTCCTTTTTTTGGGCAAACGTCTAAATTATGTCGTGATATTTACTGAATGAATGATGCTGGAATGTTTTGAATAAAGACCTGTGGCGAGGGAGTTGATGAGTTGTCCCCCGGGCATGAAGTCGTGTCTAGTGATTTAAGCAGAGCCGGTGGTGTCCTCGACAGGGGGGCATGTGCAGAACAGGTTGGTATCGCCATATGCTGCAAAAAGGTGTTAGTAAGAAAGATGAAATCAGAAAAGGGGACACAAAAGAGGCAATCGGAAACTCACTATCGTCTACACGGCCAACCGTCGGCCAAAACTTCTTCTCGAGAAGATACGGCAGCGGGTAGGCCGCCTTCTCCCGAGAATAAGGTCTGTCCCACTTGCCCTCCGCATCGCCGAGGATCAAGTCCCTCTGCGGGTGCGGAGAGTTCTTGAGCACATTGCCCTCCTTGGGCTGCTTGCCCTCCTCAATCTCGCGAATCTCGTTGCGGATGCTAATCATGGCGTCAATGAAGCGGTCCAGCTCCTCCTTGCTCTCACTCTCGGTGGGCTCAATCATGAGAGTGTTGGGCACAGGCCAGCTCATGGTGGGAGCGTGGAAACCGTAGTCTTGGAGACGCTTGGCGATGTCAATGGCCTCGATGCCGGCAGTCTTCTGGAAGGGACGGGCGTCGACGATGAACTCGTGAGCGCAACGGCCCTGGTCGTTGGTGTAGAGGATGGGGTAGTGGTCCTTGAGGCGGGCCAGGATGTAGTTGGCGTTGAGAAGAGCAACAGTGGTGGCCTTGCGCAGACCCTCGTCGCCCATGGTGGAGATGTAAGCCCAGCTGATGGGGACAATGCTAGCACTACCAAAGGAGGCGCTGGAGACGGGCGTCTGTGTGCTCTTGTGGGGGAGGTAAGGGACGAGGTGCTTCTTGACGCAGATGGGACCAACGCCAGGGCCACCACCGCCGTGGGGGATACAAAAGGTCTTGTGCAAGTTCAAGTGGCAGACATCGGCACCAAGAGCGCCAGGAGAGGTGAGTCCGATCTGGGCGTTCATGTTGGCACCGTCCATGTAGACGAGACCGCCATACTGGTGGACAATGTCGCAGACCTTTCGGACCTGGGGCTCAAAGACACCGTAGGTGCTGGGGTAGGTGATCATGATGGCGCCCAGCTCAGAAGCGTGCTTCTTGCACTTTGCTTCGAGATCCTCCAAGTCGAGGTTGCCGGTCTTGGTGTCACACTTGATGGGGACAACGCGCATGCCGACCATGGCGGCGGACGCAGGGTTGGTGCCGTGGGCGGAAACGGGAATCAAGCAAATGTCGCGCTTGTTGCCGGGCTGCTGCTCGTGGTATTTGCGAATGGTCCGGAGACCGGCAAACTCACCCTGAGCACCCGAGTTGGGCTGCAGAGACGTGGCATCCATGCCAGTCAGGGCAGCCAGCTGGGCAGAGGTGGCGTCAAAGAGCCTCTGGTAGCCCTTGACGCAGCTGTGGGGTGCGTGAGGGTGGATGTTGGCGGTGGTCTCTGTGCCAATGAGCTCCATCTGGGTGGTGCCGTTGAGCTTCATTGTGCAGGATCCGAGGGGAATCATGGAGTGAACCAGGGACAGATCCTTGGACTGGAGGTGGTGCATGTAACGCAGCATCTCGGTCTCGCTGTGGTGGGAGTTGAAAACGGGGTGAGTCAGGAACTTGGACTCTCGGCGAACAGAATCGGGCAGGCTCTTGACGAGCTCCTCGGATGACTGCGCGAACCCTTCCTTCCAGCACTTGTTGGAGACATCGAGGTCGGCGTCGCTGTGGTTCTTGTAGGCAACGGTCTGGAAAGCCTTGACGATGCGAACAAACAGCTTGAGGGTGAAGGTGGTGGGAACCGCCAGGACCAGCTCGTTGGGAGACCAGGCCTTGCCGCTGCTGATGCCTTGGTCCATCAGCTCACGGCGCAGAGCCCGGCAAACCACAGGCTCGTCAAAGTAGAGGGAGACGGTGTCGGAGAGAACCTTGCCGTTGGCGTCGACGGAGCGGGATGAGACGTTCAAGCCGTAGTGGTGGGCGGCGGCCTGAATCATGCGGGCGTGGCGGAGGTTGTTGACGGCCATCTCCTTGAGCTGCTCGGGGCCGTGGTAAATGGCATACATGGCGGACATGTTGGCCAGGAGAGCCTGGGCAGTGCAGACATTGCTGGTGGCCTTTTCTCGTCGAATGTGCTGCTCACGGGTCTGCAGAGCCAAACGGAGGGCTCGATCTCCACGACGGTCCCTGGAAACACCAATCAAGCGGCCCGGGAGACGTCGCTTGCTGCCGTCCCGAACAGCCATGAAGGCGGCGTGAGGACCACCATAGCCCAAGGGAACACCGAATCGCTGAGCATTTCCGAAAGCAACATCAGCACCCCACTCGCCAGGAGGAGTGAGGAGAGTCAGGTTGGAGAGATCGGTGGCGGCGCTCAGCAGGGTGCCCTGCGCATGAGCAAGCTCGGCCAGCTCCCGGAAGTCGGAAACACCTCCGTTTGAGTCGGGATATTGAACCATGACACCAATCAAGTCATCGCCGAGAGCCTTGATCTTCTTCTGGGCATCTGGAGCACCGAGATCCAGGACCTGAATGTGAATTCCAAATCCTTCGGCGCGGCCATGCATGACCCTGATGGTGGCGTCGTGCACCAAGTGGGAAACCACATACGTCTTTCCGGGTCGCTTCTGTCTCGAAGAGGAGAGACTGGTCAGAGACATGGTCATGGCCTCACTGGCGGCAGTGCCCTCGTCCAGCAAACTGGCATTGGCGACGGGAAGGCCGGTCAGGTCAGAAATCATGGTCTGGAAGTTGAGGAGGGACTCGAGACGACCCTGGCTGATCTCAGGCTGGTAGGGAGTGTAGCTGGTGTACCAAGCCGGGTTCTCCAGGACGTTGCGCTTGATGACGGCCGGGATCTCAACGGGGTAGTAACCACCTCCGTTCATCCACGTGCGGATGTCGTTTGACGAGTTCATGGCCTTGAAGGCCCTGACAATTCCAGATTCGCTAAACACGCGAGCCTGGATCGTCTTCTTGGGCGGATCCAGAACATCCGCAGGAATCACCTGGGACACAAACGCATCCAGAGTCTCGGCACCGGGGCCGAGAACCTTGAGCATCTCCTGGATCTCATCGTCGCGAGGCCCAATGTGGCGAGCGCTAAAGTCCTTCCACGGCAGCTTGTTGGCAGCACGAATGTCTCGCATTTCCTTGTAGGCCGGGTCCTCCTGCAGCGACTCAAAGGGCGGTCTTCTGCCATCCCGGCTTGCGGCGCGAACGTCGGCAGCCGTCTGGGTGGTGTAAGTGAGGCTGCGGGCGGACAAGAGGGAAGCCTGTCCGCGAGCGCAAAGCCTCGCTTCGTGTCGGGCCAGCGCCAGCGATGGGCGAAGGGAAGCCCCCCGTGCGATAAGCAGCCTGGAGGCCATGGCCGCCACGATGGTGTGAAGAAGGGGGTGAAGAGCAAAACAACGGAGCCAGAAGAATTCAACAGCTTCTCCCTCAATGGCTAGGAAAAGAAAAAAAAGCAAAGGAGAAGAGAAGTAGGATCCAACGACGAGGGAGGAAAAGCAGAGAAATTAAACCGAAGCCGCCCGGACGATAAAGATTTGCTCTAATCAGTTCCCCCCCCAGAAAAATGAGATGACGGCGCCTGCGTGGTCCGTCAATGGCTGTCCAAGAGGCCCGTGGCGGAACTTTCGTGGGGCAATCCGGCACCCGTGATAGCGCTAACAGTTGAAGCCCTCGCCGGCAGCGATCCTAATTGATGTCGTTGGGGGGAATCAGGCCACGTCCGACGGATGAGAAAGAGGACTAGAGCAGGGTGAGAAACGTAAGAAGGCGAGAAGACGGTGAGCACAAGACCAGCATCTTCCCTCCGACATTGGCATCAAGATGCAGCGTGAGCCGGGGCATCAGAGCCATCTTATCTGTGTTTAGTAGCATTGGATCGTATAATGCGCCGAACGCTCGCATCAAGGTATCACCAGGCACAGGACCAGGCACAGGGGCCGTTTGGCCTATTCCCTTTGCATTCGTTCCATGCCGATTCTCTTCCTCGTTTTTTTTCGTCTCCCTGCCCTCTTTCGCTTCCCCAGAGCCGAACATCGCAGCCAAAGGCCAATGAACCGCCTGATGCCTCCCGCTTTCCGTCGCTCAGGGTCCCGTCCAGGCCTTGGTTGGCCATGCTCCACGCTGCCGTGGTCCGTAATACTGGAGTCGACTCCGCAGGCGTTTGGAGTAACTGGCCAGGGCTTGGATGCTTGGAGCATGGTGTGTCCACGACTCGTGCCCACTAAAAAAAAATCGCAAGATGCTACGGAGCAGAGCTTAATCTTTCTCCCGAGCTTGGAGGGTTTTTTTTGTGCAGCTAGAGGTTTTGGTTAGGTGATGGCTTTTCCAGCATTGTTCGTTGCTGCCACTGTGTAGCCTGGCGCCAACGATATCGGCCATTCACGGGCCGACGCTGAGCGTCCAAGCGGATGCATGTGATTCGCTGAGGTGGGGAGAATGATTTTCGTGAATTGTGATTGCAGGTGGGTTCGTGCTTTTGGTGTTTTTCTGGTTTTTTTTTTTTTCTTTTCTTTCTCCCATACCAAATCAGCCCCTATGTATCTATATACATGACATGGACCTACCTATATCTGATCCTAGCAGTAACTGATCCATTAATCCTACTCCGTACTGTACTCCGTACCTAAGGCATAAATGCAGTATGGAGCAATCGGCTGATGTGCCTGGGTACATGTCCGTCACCTTATCTGCTTATCTGGGTACCTGCCAAGGCCCTGTCTCGACTGCTGTAGCATTGGCCCATTTACCACCTACGTAGCCCGTACTTCCACAACATTAGCACACACATCACACTGTATTTGCCTCCCGTCCATTCCTTCAAGCCTTAGGCCGCTCTTCCAGCACACCCCGACATCGCCCAGCTTTTACGTAACTATCCGTCAACTTGGACTAAACAACAACAAACCAAAAAAAATCATCACCATGTTTGGAGGATGTACGTACACGCCCAATCCCTGACAAATATGCCTGCCCTCTCGCGCACCATGTGATACCCGCATGCAATGCTGACGTCTCGCGTCCAGTCGCCCCCCCGCAGCAGTCGCCCGAGGAGATTCGCGCCATGGAGGCCGAAGCTACCTTTACCGTCCAGCAGGTCGCCGCAACTGCCTTTATGCTCTACCTCTGTATGTCTTGCGCCATGGAAAGAGGAAGACGAGACGACCGATTTTTCTCGTCGACGGATGCCTCTTCTTACCTCGTCTGCGCCATTGCTAACTTGGGAAAATAGCTCCCTTCGCCGTCGACATGATCAGCCGCATCTTCTAACGCCGGTCCGGCAAGGGGAGAAAACTCGTATATAGACGTTTCCATGTAACATACATACATGCTTTCCAGTCCGGTACATTGCCATTGACGGATAGTGGCGCCGGTTTTCTGACTGGCGAAACTTGTTTGATATACCAACTGCCAAAGGAGCCCAGCAGGTCACTTGCCCAGGGCAAAAACCGCTGTACAATAGAAGTGGTCGCCCGAGGTTGATTGGGGGAAAGAGAAAAGCTCAACCTGATTCACCAAAGACGACACGAAAATGAAACGAGGCGACGATGGAAGAAAATAAAGAAACATGTAAAAAATTCCACAGTTGCGGGGATATTGCCATGTGACGGATTTGGCATTCAATTTTGACAGCCAGCAAGAGCAAAAGTCGTATGCGCAAAGAAAAATCATGATCCATATAGCAGACGACTACTCTGCATGCCCTCCAGATCCGTCTTCATATTTGTCCAATCCTGCAGCTTCTACAGTTTAACACTGGAAACAACCCGACTCAAAACCTCCCCCAATTCTATCGCCTTCGAATACTGTTGCCATTGCCTGCCAACATTCCGACTCCATTTCCATCAAAACATGAAAAAAAGCATCCTCAAATTAACACCATTACAGTGGCTTCAGTGACCAGTGAACCCTCCCTCCTCGCCACACAATCTGCTAGGATATCCAGGCAGGCGCTTTTACCGGGTCCGTGACGGCGGGTTTCTGCTCTTTTCCCACTCCTGGTAGTCTGCGGCCAGCGCCTCCAACTCCTTTTTCAAATGCTGTAGTTGCTTTTCATAGTCTTCCAATACCTAGAACCATTGGGGTTAGCGACCCAAATGTCATGATAAACGTCCGCTGAAGCTACATCAAAACTTACCCGCTTCGCCCTCGTTTGTGTCTCTTCGTCGAGCCCCTCGCTCTCTCCCGCCGGCTTCTCCATCTCCTTGTTCAGCCTCTCAGAGTATCCTCTCAGCACAATCAGTCTGCTCCACAGCTCCTCCTCCCTGGCGCCAACTGCTGGATCTTGCACATCGCGCTCCAACGCCTGTAGTCTGCTCTTCAGATCGTCTTCGTCGCCGCTTAGGGCGTAGCCCCTGTTCCTAAGAATCTGCACCTTGGCGGCCAAAGCCAGACATCGGTTGGAAATCATCGTCTGCCGCCTTCTGGCAGCGAGGGCTCTGGTTTCCGTCTCCAACTCGTGGCGCTGCAGCAGCGCATCCAGACAGCCGTTGATCTGGTGTAGCCGTGTGTTGAACTCGGAAATGGCGCGCTTCTGCGTCTTCAATCGGTCCGCTACGCCCGTGTAGCCTGCGCACAGCACAGGCATGAATCCAGGCGCGGGCTTGTTCTGCAAAGCCTCCTCCCATTCTCTATCGTCTTCAAATGGCTGGGGCTTGTAAAAGGGGATGTGTGCTTCATCGACTTTGTTGTAAAAGTAGTGCTTGAACACGCAGCTGGGGTTGGCAGGGTCCCATTTCTCCGTCACGAGCTTCATCTGTTCCAGAATTGGCTTCTGGTCTGTATACATCACCGCAGCGTTAGCAAAGGACGGGGCGCTTCCCAGGGCATGCGAGACTTACGCGGCGTCTCTTGGCCAGGCTGCCATAGAGAGCTCGACAGCTGAGCTTGTGACTGCGACAGCGCGGGCACCTGCTGTGTTTGCTGGGGCTGGGCAAGCAGCGTGTTTCCGAGCGGCGCGGCCTGTTGGCCTGCGCCCAGCGTTTGGCCAAAGATGTTGCCGGATGCCTGCGTCTGCTGAGCGGGCTGGGCTGTTTGGGCTGAGCCAAAGAACCCTCCCGAGCCCAGAGGCTTTGCCTGTCCGAACAGCGACATGGTGAAGAGGAAGACGGCGGCTCCTCCAGCGAGTGTCGTGAGGCTATCCGCAAAGCTCCCACGGGAGCCTCGATAAAAAGAATGGAGGCGCAAAAGATTGCGGGATGCCGTTTCTCGAAGATCGAAGGCGCTGTGGTTGGCGAATTGCTGGACGGGCTGTCGTTGATGCGCGGATGTTTTTTCTCGTCGCTGGGCGGTTTTGTTGACTTGCTACAAAATTGCTGCAGGGTCGCGCTCAGTAGGAGGTACCAAGGTACCGCGCAGGACAGCCTCGTCCACCGCCCAGCCAATCACAGCTCGTCTCCAGAGCTGAATCGCGAAATGCAGCACTGATGCGGACACCACGACTGAGCGATGCAAAGAACGGAACACAATGGCAGAAAATTATGAATGAAAGATGGAAAATGTCTTATATTGAAGCGCAATTTCCTCGAATAGTACATGGGCTTGAGTACAGCAGTGAACTTGAAGAGATGCCTGCAATTCTCTCGACTGAGTCCCCCAATCAACTAGCGCCGCTACGTGAAGCTACCTAGGATATCTAGCCTCTTAATCAGCAAGCGCAAAGCTCACTAAAGTATAGCGATTCTAGCGCTATAGGACTAGAACTTAGCAGCTTCGACAGCACTAATCTCCACAAATCAAGTATTTTTCGCAGGTTCCAAGTTCCTCCATGTACTCTGGACAGCCGCCTCAACGACGCCAACAAGGCTACGGTTGCTGACCCCCCGGTCGCCTCTGATTGGCTGGAGCAACTACAATCTTTCAACTAAGCGTCAGTCGGAAGAACCTCATAGCTCCATTATCCTCCCGCAAGCTTCACAGAGGGTCAATCGAACCACCCGGCAATCATGGCATCACGACGGTCTCAGTATGTTGATCCGGCCTCCAAGATCTAGCAGCGACGTCATTGAGCCGCCCTGAGGGCACATTGGCGACATCCCGCGACGGCAGCACTAACCATGTGGCAGATTCCACCAGCAGGTGCTCATCGACACCACGCCTCTCCCGGACAACATTCCCCAGGTCCAGGAGATTGGCGCCTCCTCTGCGCCTCTGCTGTCGGCCTCCTTCTTCATCGGTGCACGATGCCGCGACTACAACGATGATTACATGCAGTGCAAGACCGAGAACCCCGGCAAGGGAGAACTGAACTGCTTGACGGAGGGACGACGGGTCACCCGCTGCGCCCAGAGTGTGTACGTTTTCCTGCGCTTTCGAGCAACTTGATGGATGGCAAGGATTGGAGCCGGCCATCTGGGTCCCAGGGCTCGGTCGTTGGGAGGGTTCATTTTGTTCGCGGAAGGGAGGGGTACTGACGTTTGGGGTTCATCCAGGCTCAAGGACATCAACACACACTGCTTGGCCGAGTTCCGCAAGCACTGGGAGTGCCTCGACAACCGAAACCAGCAGCTCTGGCAGTGCCGTCCCGCCGAGTGGAAGCTCAACAAGTGCGTCTACGATAACTTGGTACGTTGTGGCCTCGGCATCCTTGTCAAAACATGAATGCGCCATAATTTATTAACATGCCCCCCCCCCGGCTCTAGAAACTGGAGAAGAAGATTCCCGATCAGCCCGCCAACGTCACCCCTGTTGAGCTGAGGCCGAAGCAAATCTTTGCCGACGTGAGGGTTGGACCTGGTGACGGCAAGCCTTTCATCCCCGGACAGTCGGAGGCTTCACAGTGGAGGGAGGAGGGGAAACGGTTGGGAATGGAGGGGGTGAAGGTGTGTCGTGTACAATTGCAGTCACCTGAATCGAAACAAAAATAACTCATCAACCTCTTACATACAATACGCGCACCCTCTGATTCCTGCGCAAACCTGTGCTCTCTTGATTCTTTTGTAGAAGGGGGTTTTCAGGGGCCAAGGCATGTGGGAAATGCTTGGCCCTTGAGCAAAACAGTACGAGGCAGACTGTTTGAGGGAAAGACATTGAGGCAGCCAAACACTCAAAATACAAGGTTAAAAAGGGTTGACGTGTTACACGACTCAATTCTTGAGTCGACCGGACCTCGGGCTTTTGCATCATCGTGCCCGCCCAACGGCGCAGTTGCACATTCACATGCAAACTCACGATCCTGCCGTCACCAGCCCCGAGCATCGGGAACCATTCCACAACAGCCAGCTCTAAAACGACTGGAAATGAGGGGCCCCTCGTTGTCCCCCTGTGTCTGAAAAAAAACTTGTGCATACTGCCAGCGTCATCGTGTAGACTACAGGCATTATGCCGAGACATTTTGAGATGAGATATATCTCGTTCAAGTTTGTGAAGCGCCGGAAGCCTGCCTCTGGAACACGCATGTCCATCCGTTGGATTGTGAGACTCGCGGAGTGACAGCCAAGTCAATATTGACGACGTGTAGATGTGGTTGATTGGAGGAGGCGTGTTGGAGGAGGAGGCGGGAAGGGTAGCTGGCTGTTTGGAGTAGATTATTGATTCGGCAGCAGGCGGAATGTCTGCCGTCAACGTTCCATGACCAATAGAGTGCTCTCCAGGCAGTCCATGTGAAAATGTCGTGCGACGGTAGGGCTGAGGGAGCTGGATATCATGTAGGACAGGACATTATTGACGGCTGAAGAGCTCAATACCGATGCTCCTTTGGCTTTCACATGAAAAAAAAAAATACTTGAAACAATATGAGGCATCCGGAGCATACCTAGGTATTCTAGTCTAGAATGTGCGAAAAACCTTACCCTGTAATACTACATGGCGTAAAACTTGAATCGTTCCCAAGGGGAAGCAGAGTACTGAAGCTCTTTAATGATTTACGGATTGAGAGTCATCAACGGCTTGTGATTCTGGAGGTAGTGGTGAATACGTAGAGGCATAGGGTTGGCTGATGGCTATTAACGCTCATATCACCACCAACATACAGACTGGCTCTCTTCTCAGAGGCACTCCACATCATTGACCGAACAACCGGCTTGTACAACTCGACGAATCAAGGGCATCTTTAGAATCGATCAAGTTTAAGCAAAGACACAGTACAACCAGCACAGCACGCATCCATCGTCGTACGTTGAAGACTAGAGAGAAAAAAAAACGGCGAAATATGAAACCGCCAGGTTCCACAAGAAGCATCTAGACAAAATCGACCCAGAGAATGGCCAAGAAAAAAAAAAAGAAAGCCTCTCATCGAAAGAAACAGAAGAAAGAAAGAAAAGAAAAAAACACTCCGGATGGGTTCTGTTTCAGCCACGCGCCTCGCGCATCACGCAGGTTCAGTCTATCCTACGATGCTTTTTTTTTTACCAAGGCGACCACATGCATGCGTCTAGGTACAGAAAACACCACTTACATTTGCCTAACGACTACTGTAATTCCTTACAACAGCAGCCATGCCCAGTAATACAGATGCAACCAGAAGCAATACGCCACTACTCGTAGGCAACACCAAACTCTCAGCTGTGTTGAAAGTGCAGCGCAATCAAGACCATCCACACCTGTCGCTGGGCATGCAGAAAAGGGGGACACTTGAATGTACTTGGGCGTACCCGTAGGCCTAGCGGCGCTTATGTGCATCTCGCAGACCAGGACACGTCAAAAGAGCCCACAAACAAAACAAACAGAAACAAGAAGAAAAAAAAAAAAAACTAGAAAAAATAAAAACGAAACCGGCGCCATGTTTCAAACGCGGCCGGCGTGCAGGCCCGGAAAGGCCGCGGGCTGGGGCAGGTTCCGCAGCTCGGAATCTGGCCGCTGAGTCGGCGATGGCGTGAGAGAGGAATCAAACGGATCCAGACCTTGCTTGAATTGCACAGTACTTGTGTTTTCCTACAAATGACAGCGGCCAGCACAAAGTACCGCTGTCCTTGAATTGAGTCGGTCGATAGTAAAGGCGCTGCAGCCCGTCCCGGCAATGTTCTGGAAGAGCTGGGCCAACCTGGTTAGGAGGCTGACTTTGGGCCGCGATGGATATTGAGTGTGCACGGGAAAGTGGAAATTGGCTGGGGGGCCGGGTCCTTTGATTATCTCGCTCACGGTTTACGTAAGGCCGTAGCGGCACAATGTTCATTACTGCATGGATGGCTTTTGAGGGCATTTTGTTGAGCGGCTATCCGTCGAGGGAAGAGGCAGGAATTGTACTAGTACCGACCACGTCCCAAGGCAGAGCGCGGGCTGTGTTGTATGCCTACATGTACTTGCTTCATTCACCGGGTATGCACTCATACGAGTACATGGAATCCTGCAGCAAGGGGAAACGACTGCATCTGGCGGAGCCTCTCATAACGTGTACTGGTACACGCATTCTACGGGAGGGATCAGGTAGAGCAAAAGCAAACGGCGTCTTTGTATAGGTAGGTAGGCATAGTAAGTAGGGTTAGGCTACGGAGGTAGTGCTCGATACGCGCCTCGGATCTGTCCAGACACGCCAAGAGATGAGGAGCTGTCCGGCATCTAGCCTCCCACGCGGGTGGTTATCCGGGAGCTGGCTGTAGTCAACTTTGGCACTCATGCACGTGTGCATCGATTCTAAGGAAATCTTGCGTCAAAAAATACAAAGTGCCAAGCAGGCACTGTAGCACCGTGGCAGTCAATGACTGGCTCCATGTATCCGTACAGCAACCCCTATAGGATTCTCGATCTTGGGACACGCGAGTAAGCCCGTTGGGTCTCGACTCCAGCCATCCCGGACGCCGGACGCAAAAGACGTTGCCTCCGAGCAATGCTAGACCCGGCCTCGTCATGGGGGCGATGGGGTCAGTTGGTCTATCTGATTCACCCAGGGGGGAAGCGATGGAAAATAGGCACACGGCTAGCATCGAGCGGATACACACGATCAAGGTTGTGGGACCGTCAAGAGAGAAGATGAGCCGGCGTGCCGAAATGATGAGGGCAGTGAGGAAAAAAATAATAATAAATGGATTGTAGTCGTCGTCGTATGTAAGCTCGAGTTGAGCTGGTCGGAATGAGCTTCGAAAAGGCGCGGGAGGGAGGGAAACAAAGGACGAAATGTCTCGTGCTGGATTCCGGCCATGTGCTTTGCGCCCCGCCAATAAATCACATCCAATCACTTACAGAATGGACGCTATTCCAAGGCACTGCTATCGCTGGGAGTGCTAGTGTCGGCGGCAAAAGGGCGACATCCATGGCATCAATCCAATGTTTCTTGTTCCAGGTACGTGCGCAAACACGGTGGAAAAAAAAAGGGCGGCCGTTTGGTGTATCCGGAGCTGGGGCCTTTGGTCGGCCTCGTGAGCGTCCACAGCGTGCGCTTGATGAGACGGAGCACGAAATGCGGAGCACGAGGCGGATCGCGACAGAGTGCCACTACATGCGATACACCAGGAGGCACGAGAGTTGGATCAAGGAAGACGAGAAGAAGGAATACCCGTGACAGACAGACAACATGGGACGTGATGCGATTGATGGGCTCTGTAACTGTATGTAGGTACGAGTATCGTATCCGTACCATGGCAA
Source organism: Trichoderma pleuroti (assembly GCA_001721665.1). Classification (NCBI taxonomy): domain Eukaryota; kingdom Fungi; phylum Ascomycota; class Sordariomycetes; order Hypocreales; family Hypocreaceae; genus Trichoderma; species Trichoderma pleuroti. Next base: position 57,667 of record MDJU01000129.1, read on the forward strand.
GGATCCGATCCAATGGCAGATTTCAAGTGCCAAGCGCAGTGTTTGCCTCTTTGGCACACCCCGCATCTGGACAATTGCGATCTGCGACTGGCACTATTGACTCCTTGGTTCCGTGGTAGGGCATGAATGCGACTCTACATGTACTACTACGAGTATACGATGCGGAAGACGCGGGCCGTGGAGCGATGAATTCCATGTTGGTTCCATGTTTCATTGAATCAAATCTATAGTACTTGCACCTGCAGCAGATGCCGTTGGGCACAGCGTGTACCGTCTATCCATGATCTGATTTTCGAATTTCCCCGTAAAGCTGCCACTCGAACTACTAGCTGAAATCACGGTATAGGAGAGCCGAGGGTGCTTGAAATGAGTGACATTCATCGCTCCTCCATCTGCCAGCAAGAAACAGAGGCCCCGTCCCCAGCGACCAAAAGCCCCCAATGGCAGGCCCTCGATAGGCTGACAAAGAGCGCTGGAGATGAGGTAGGGGGTGATGCAGAGCGATTAGTGCCGTTTCAGGGATAAAAGTCCCGCAAGGCCGCCTGTAGCTTGTTTGATGGAGACGCCGGCGCTGGTTGGTGGAGGCCCCAAAGACTGAGGTGAGATGCCTGCAGCGGCCAAGCGCCAGAGCAAAGCTGCTGCAAGGCACGGCGCCGTGAGAGGCGGGAAACAAGAAAAAAAAAAGGATGAGCTGCAGGGGAGGGGCGTGTTGGTAGCGGTGCTGCTCGTATGCGTGTTGAGGCCTGTCTGTCTGCATAGTAGGTAAGGTATAGTAGCCGGGTAATAAGCAACATTGAGCAGCAAAGGCAAAAAGATCAATTTGAGGTGGCGGTGAATGCGAAATGCAGGTCAATAGATGCTTCTCGTACTAATCAAGTTTACATTCTTTGAGACCAGACGCTATTGGATTGCAGATACCGAGACTACTGCACACAAAGTTCAAGCAAGGCAACAAACTCTGGGCTGCCAAGCTTTCCAACCCAAGCTCGGGATACACGGAGTCGGCGAATAATCGCGCCGATTCAGGGCTGAAAAAAAAGAGAGAAATCACATTACGGAAAAGAAATAGAACAATGTTCGGCAGTTAGCATAGATGGCGGGTCGGAAATCAAGGGGGGGGGGTGGGTACGTGAATCATGATGGTACTACTCGTAGTTGACGTGTAATATTGATATTGGTTGATGCATATCATCGGCGTGCCTCCCTCCCTACCCAAAACAACCTCAGGACAACAGACGGTTGAAGCTTTTAGAAAGCGCGTATCAAGTCGAGAGTTGGCGCGTTGAGGCGTTTCAAAGGCATTCTTCGGCCAACGACAAAAGAAGCAACTGCGTGTAGCGATCCGGGTCTAGGTTGTTGGGCGCATCTAATCTCGATACGTGGACGGAATACGAAGTTGCACTTGCACAGAGGTATGATGGCGTCGGCTTGGAGGGGGGGCTGATGAGACCCCCCCGGGCAGAGACATTGATGCTCTCTCTCTCTCCTCTCTCTCTGTCTTGTCGCCAATGCGGCTGAGCCATCCAATCTCAGACACATCATTGACGCCGTGCGTAATCGGCGAGGAGGCCACGCCCTCGGATGCCACTACTCATCTCACCGTCGAGGATTATGTGTATTAAAAAAAGAAAGGAAAAACAATATATGATAATAGTAATGGAAAAAGCAAGGAGACGCAAGAGATGATGTCAAGAAAAGGCTTGGATTGGGCCAGACCCTCACCCCGGCTGTTGGGGCCTGTGGCCAAGGCGGTAATTTCTGGTGGCTTTAATTTTGAGCCTTGTCAGTGCAAGATGAGCGCGGGGCCGGAGACAGCGGTCTAGAATGCTTCTTTTCAGCCCTTGCGGGTGGCTTTTCTTTTCTTTTCTTTTCTTTTTTTTTGATGGGGAGCTGGAAAAAGAAAAACAAGACTCAGCTTAGAATAGGCAGACAAGGTACGAGTACCGTGAGGACGCATCAGGGTCAGGTTTACGATGGTCATCTGTGGAGTCGTCTGCTGCTGGTACTTAGGTACTTGGCACAAGTACCACTATGACTACTGCTATTACTACCACCACTACGATATTATCATGGAGAGGAGTAGACGTCACACCAGCAATCTGCAGAAAAAAACAGCGCTCTCGTTCTTGTACATACTTGCTGTACGAGTACAAGGGCTTGTTGTGTTCAATTTTTTGATGCCCTTTGCTACAGCCACGCCATGGCCGTCACCCCCGCGCCCAACTAGGCTAAGCTGGCAATAAAGTGCAGTGCTAAGCAACTTGGCTTGTTTCGTAGCGTCAGGAACAGGAACAGCCCCATGATTCCAGGAACCCGCACGCATGGGGTAATTTTTTTTTTTGTTTTGGAAAATGTTCGTATCATATAGCCAACCAGGTGATCAATGCGTATATGCTTGTACGAGTACATGGATATCGGGAGGCCCTTCGTTGTTTTTGGTGCAGTGCAGTGCAGTGCAGTATCAGCATCAAAGAGGTCGGGGGTATCAATGCTGCGATAAGGGCACGGTCATCAATAGGTCAGGTACTGCATTACTCCGTAGAGCACATCACCTGTAGCCGGGCAGTCTTGGGCTTCCAGGTGCCTCCCTCAGCGCCCGCAGGCTCCATTTACAGGGCGCCTCAGCTGCCTTTCCGCTACGCCACGGCCCCCCCCCTGGTCGCGGCAGGGGCGTGCGCATCTCGAAACACTGCAAACTCGAGCAATCCCAGCTTCATCTCCCCTAGCCTAGCCTCCTCCACCTCTCTTTGCCATCTCTACTCTACTCTCTACGCACTACACGCTGCCCCCGTTTGCGCGCTCCTTGTCAATTCGGCCGGTTCCCACCACCTTCGTTCCTTTTTAACGTCGCCCTTCTGCCGCTGCCGCCTTCTCGCCTCTCCTTGTCCTCCACTCCTAGAGAGCGAAATCTTGGCCATTTCCCTTGCCTCCCCTCTTTTCTGCAAAACACTCTCCTTACCGTGTCCTCGACGGCACATTCCACTCCTTTTTCTGAGACCCGATCTGATTCACTTCGTTATTTATCGGCCTGGTATCCGGTTCTTCTTTCAAGTTTCGCTATCCACAAAGTCGAGTGCATCCAGCCGCCGACTGAACACGCTCTTTTCCCTTCGTCGACCCCCCCAAACGAACAAGACGACTTCAGTCCCTGCCCGTTGTCCAACCACACGGCTCCCCCGACTCTCCTTCAAACTTGAAAGCGGTGCTGCACCAGACTGGTTCTGACGCAAGCCAATATAAACCCTCTTCGACCACCGTCCAGATCTCCCATTTGGATCGCCATACCATCAAGTCCATCAAGGTAAGGCAGTGATCGACAACTTTATTCTCACTCCTTGTTCATTACCTACCTATATAACTATATCCATCACAAATCATGATTGGCTTTACCAAGTCACCACTTGTCAAGTTGCATCTCTCGTCCGTCATACATGTGACAACTCCCACCTCCCTTGTTTCCGGAGCAACTGGGCAAGTGTCCATTTGCACGTTGTTCCCCCCAGCACTGCCTGGCTTGGCCCATTCCTCAGAATTTGTTTCAAGCTCCATTGTCGAGTTTGCGGGGTATTGTTCCGTTTCCAACGGCAGTCTCATGGATCTGCATTCCTCACCCTCCCAAAACCACGTTCCAGAGGACATCACCAACCCTCTGGCCTTTTTTACTGCCGCAGGCATGACGCTCACAAGATCCCTCATTCACCAACCTCGTCGTGAATCACTGTTGCTTTCGGTTCCCTGTATATCCAGTTTGATGCTTTCAAAATCCGCGACATGTCCAATAGCCATGATCTCTATTGAAACTCAACCCATGTTGAGTATAGAATCCAGAAAAAAAGCTAACTCCGTTTTCTTAGCAAGTTCAACTTGACATCTACAACCCCAAGCAAAGACTATTCCGTCGTTCAAGATGAAGTCGTCCGCCGTCCTTTTGGCCGCGGGTGCCCTGCTGGTCTCGGCCATGCCCCTCGACAAGCGAGCTCTGGAGGTCCAATGGGTCACTGACATTGTCACCGTCACCGTCACCGTCGACCCCTCTGCGAGCGCTGCTGCTGCTGCTACGCCAACCACTGGTGGAGTTTTCATCCAGAACGTTTCCGAGCAGCCAGCTGCCACTCCCTCTCCTCAGCCCGCAGCTCCGGCTCCCAAGCCCGTCCTATGCTCCTCCTCCTCCCCCTCCGGCCGCCCCGTCTCCCAAGCCCGCGGTGACCCCACAGTCTGTTCCCCAGGCAGCTCCCCAGCCGGCTCCTGCTTCGTCGGCACCGGCCGCGGCTCCTAAGCCCGTCATCGTTCCCGTGGAGTCTCCCGCCCCGGCTCCCAAGCCGTCACCATCACCGACCCCCGAGGTGGTCGTCGCAAAGCCTTCTCCCAAGCCTTCGCCTTCGCCTTCACCTTCGCCTAAGCCCGCGCCCGCGCCCTCTCCTGCTCCTGCTCCTGCTCCTGCTCCTAAGCCTGCTCCCGCCTCTGGAAACGACTACGGCTCCATTGTTGTCAACGAGCACAACGTTCACCGTGCCAACCACTCCGCTCCCGATCTGGCTTGGGACACTACTCTTGCCGGATATGCCCAGACCATTGCCGAGGGCTGCGTTTTCGCTCACGACATGTAAGTGACTGATTGGGAATGGATGTTTTGGAAAAGGACATGTAAAGTCTAACCGTATTATAGGACCCAAGGCGGTGGTGGCTACGGCCAGAACCTTGCCAGCTGGGGCTCCACTGGCGATATCGATGACCTCCAGATCGAGTCTGCTCGCCGTGGTATCACCGACCAGTGGTACAACGATGAGATGGAGAACTGGACTTTCTTTGGCCAGTCCAACCCTCCCTCCGGCTCCGACCTGGACAAATGGGGCCACTTCACCCAGCTTGTCTGGAAGTCGTCCACCAAGGTCGGATGCTACACCGCCAAGTGCCCTGCTGGCACAGTCCTCTCCATGCCATCTTGGTACACCGTCTGCAACTACGGTCCCCCAGGTAAGCCCCCCCCCCCTGACAACTCGAACCTCGCTCTGGTGGCGGCATAAAACTAACCCTCATGTTTGCAGGAAACTTTGGTGGCGAGTACGCTGAGAACGTTCTCCCTGCCCTGGGCCACCCCACTGTTACCATCTAAAGAGTAACAGGGAAACCCCCCATCCGGCACTTGCCACCTTTCTCCTATCCATGCAGACTCTATGGGGACTCGGTCGTAGCATCACGATGGCGGTCGGGCTCCGGGAAGGCTGAGATGTGTGTGGCTAGGGTTTCGGACTTTCGAAACGTTGACGAATTTTTTTTCGCTTCTCATTGTATCTTACGCGATGTCATTTTGACAATCTGGACTTGATTTTCTTCGCTTCTTCTTCTTTTTTCCCACAAACATTTTTGAAAGGGACAGCTCCCTTGGCTGCTCTCGATTTCTTCTCTCATTGGTCTTCTCGGCTAACTTGAACGTGCATGGCGTCGATATGATGAGTACACAGACGGATCCAGGCTGGTAAAGGGGCGCTATGGGGCTGGCACAATGCCCGACGATGTGCTGGATTTGCAACGGGGGGGCATTTCGATTCTATTGCGGCTGCGGGACTCTGTCGGAACGCGTCAGTACGGACGTGGTGACGGCGTCGACGGTGGCCCTCGCAGGCGTCAACATTAGGGAACTCTCTTCTTGGTTCATTTTACATATGGAGGCACGGCGGTGCTCATTTTCTGTGAATAGACGCAACGACCATAGACACTATTGCACGACCGTAGCTGAATATGTTTTATGCCATGATGTCACAATTGCTCGCCGTAAACGCCGTGACACGATAAAGGTCCTTGACTGCTCTAGGGGCTGATGCTCTGTTATATGATGTAGACTGGGCTACTCCGTATTTGGACGACGCCCATGGTGATACGGACCTGGTCATGTCGGCTCACGCCACGTGAATGCTGTCGACTGTGAAGAATCATGTACGAGTAGATGCTATGGAGCAGTGGATGGTTGTAGTCTGTTCTTGGCGCCACGGACCATCACGAGACGCCGACCCAGGATATATGTATGCTTATTCAACCCTTTGTGGAGAATGATGGTTGAAAAAAGCTGGTCAAGAAGAGAGAACAAGGTACCAGCCGTGTACCTTGTGCGGTTTTCCACGAAGCCGTGTGCATTGTTCGGCGCGTCTTGGAACCCGTGTCGACTGGATGTCTTGCATGAGGGATGGATGGCTTCGGGGTGGTGTTGTGCCGAGGAAGGGCAGTTGATGGGCGGGAGGGGGGATGACGGCCATGGATTGAGGATTATGAGGATCTGTCTGGGGGGCCATCACTTTCTATATGTGAACATGTCTTGCTTCTTTGGGGGGGGGGATCATGGCCTAGATGTCATTGCGAGGCGTGGAAGTTGCATCTAGTGTATATATGGGGGATTAAGCAATGGATGTTCTTTTCTGCTACAGTACCTTGGGTAATGAAAAGAGTGTGTATAATTCCCCTTTGGGAGACGACAAGTTTGGTCACCGGAGCACAGTTGCCCTTTTCAGCGCATCGGAGGGCGGTGATTGAAATCGAAGCGGATTGCCGAGGATTTGGGCAGAAAGATGTGTGGGTGTGGATTAGGGGAGCCATGTGTTTTATTGTGGGTAGATGAAGATGGTGCTCCATACTGTACACCTTTAATGACACAAGGTATGGTATGCAAAGCTTGGCGAAAAGGGAGGAGGAGAAGAAGAAGAAGAAGAAGAAAGCTAAGCTGCCCTCGTGCTAGAGCTACCAAGGAAAAGGAAGCTTTTCTCGTTTCTTGGAGAAGATGGTGATGGTTGTAGTATTGGGAGGGGGGGGATACTAACTGGAAGCGAGAAAGCCTGAGGGGTAAAACAAGATGCAAGGAAGAAGGAAAAAAGAGAGAGACACGAGTGTACATGTGCATGCTGGATATGCACGAGTAAGCTGGGTGCGAGGTTGGAGGAGTTGCGGAAGATGCCGCGCCGAGGGTTAGTCTGGGGGGGGGGTTTGTCACTGTCACTGTCAGTGCTGTCGGGAGTGGCGGGAAGCGCCTCTTTTTGATATCAATCGTTTGCCCCAGTTGGGCGCGAGTAGGCTACATGTCTACGTATATGTATGAAGAAAGCGTATACGAGTAGTGAGAAAGTGAGTACTAATGGAATGGTGCAAACGCGTAACAGAACGCAGCGTGTCAGCAAGTCAATTGGCAAAACAGATGCAATCTCTACTGTACAGCATGGCTGACGTCGTCCGAGTTTCCAAGTTGCGAATAAAACTCCAATTGTCTGGTGGGACAAGGCGCGAAAGCTCCGATGCGCTGCTGCTCCCCTTTCTCTTCTCTCTGCGCTCTCTTTGTCTTGGATTCTGACTGACTGATTGATTGATTAATTGATTGACTTACAGCACACACAAAGTCCAGTATTTCTCAATGTATTATACACCAATATAAAAGGAACCTCAAGCTACCACTGCTCAACGTTTCCTCCTCCAGCAATCTCCGAAATGGCCCCCCCCCCCCCGAACCGGATTGCTCAGCGATGGGCATCTTTGCCGCCCTCTTTTGCTTCTCGTCTTGTTCGTGTGTTTTCTTTTGGCCCTCTTCCTCTTGGGCCTTTGTACAGCTCATCCTCATGATTCCTCAGCCATTGCCCGTAAACGGCAAAAAACCTCGACACATCCGCAGTGAATTAATAATCGCCTACATCCACGATCACAAATTCCCAAGCCAAGCAACTGACTCGCCCTCTTTCTAGCACCATGGGCGGCGTCAAGAAAGGAAAAAAAAAATTAGGGGACAAGCAGGCCTAAAAAAGAAAAAAGGGCTAGGTTATGTATGTAGCCTCGCCACGGGCTCGATATAGGCTGAGTGCTGCTGCTCCTCTTGCCCAACAGGGCAATTAACCAGACCAACTCATCTTGCCGCCCTATTGATGTGTGCGTGCGCGTCACTTTGTAGAGTGCCTACTAGTACTGTAGAAATCAAATTGGAAGAGGCAAACTGGAGACTGCTTCTGCCTTGCTTTCAAATGCCTTTGAGAAGGGAACCGCGGCAGATGGTGGCAGCTTATTCATCCGACTCCTTTGGTCTCCCTTAGGCTTGCCGTTGCCGCTGGGAGTCTCTGTCTGTCTTTACAGTGTATTTGACCACTACGGAGTACGGGACCGGCATCTGCTCTGGTACTTGTAATGCATGTAGGAAATCC